>JAUMHP010000037.1:622856-633892 GCA_032361065.1 Enteromius trimaculatus | reverse complement strand
AGCATCAGTGGTGCGCTCGCTTATTAAATGGCATAGATTTGGCGCCATAGATTGTTGGGTTTTTCTTTCAGGCTCAGACACGGCACCGAAATGAGACACCGAAATCCGCGTTTTGATTCGGTTCGGTGCATACCGGTTCCTTAGGTACCGGTGCCATACTGGTACCGGGTTTCGGTATCCAACCCTACCTAGCACCCAAGAACCAAAAACCAAGATGCTGAATAACTTTATGATGTAATATCAGTGCATTTCTATTATTATAAGAAATATATTAGAAAACGTAGTAGTCATATATAGCCCGAATGAATGAGAATAGTTATTTTTGCTGCAGGGGACTGCACCTAAAGAACCTTTATTTTCTATTTTGTGTTCTGGTGTCTGTATATAAATGCACCTTCTTGTTTTCCATGTTGTTCGGTGTGTGTGTTTTGTAAATGCACACGCCACGTGCCTACTGGTGTCGTCTCAGCGAGCTCATAATGTGACCTGACAGCCTACATCCCCCAGCATGCCGAGCTCAGAGGGGGCGCATACGGGCAGCTGTCACGGGTGTCACTCACAGTAACCACAGGGGTACAGAGCCATGGCTTCATAACTCCTTTATTTTTGGAAAAGATAGGAATGGGGAAGAAATGAGAAGAGTTTGAGTGACAGTTGGGGTTAGGGGGGAGGGTTTGCTTTAGACGAATGCCAGGTTGTTCTTTCACTTTGTCTGGAGAGACTCTGAAAGTAAACAATAATATGATGTCTAGGCAAGATTAATCGATAGCAGAGCAAACAGAGTCTGATTAAGACAGCTCTCTGCACAAAGACCAGTGTCGGAATCCCTGGGAAATATTTGCCAATAAACATCAGCTTTCCTTTCATTCTCCATTCAGCTCTCTTCCTAAACTCCCATTATTTTGCCCTCCATCCTTGCTTTTCTTTTAGTATACCTGCTCCCGTTCATCTTTAGCTTCTTATTTCTTCTTCTTCTTGGCACATTCCTCTTAGCACCCATCGGCTCAATTATGGATGTGAATTACGTGTGGCGGAGAGCCTTTTAAGAGTAAAATGTGAAAATGATTGTGCTCACTTGTAATTAGATGAGGAATGGCTACCCAGAATGTACAGTAATTCCTACTGCTGTCTCTCTCGCTCGGTCTCTCTCTGTGACGGCGCATTTAGGATGTGTGTGTGAGTGTGTACATGTCTGCTTTGCTTTTTGGAGCGTCTCAGTGGTCTAATTGCCATCAACAGGGGGCAAAATTAAAAAGGCTAAGCTAATTCAGAGAGCGAGAGAAAGGGAGGGAGGGCGAGAGTTTTGCCCATTTAGAAATAAATGAGACAAAATGAATGAATATTTTAAGAATGTCATAATTCATACACTTTCTGTATCTTTTGTAGCCACATTTCCTGTTCTCTCCATCTCTTTATTTTTAAGTTAGGGTCAACGGGCTAAAGTAATTAGTGACAATTATTTCCTCGTTTTTTTGTAGTTGTTAGCCTCACGTTTTCAGCATTTAATCTGGCTAATCATAATCGCAAACAGATCCCAAGTAAATATTGTGCTTCGGTGAAATCTGACCTTTTGTACAAAGGAGTTCACATGCTCACAGATTGCTAGCTAATTTAAAATGTGAATAATTATTCTTGCTTTACATAATGACACATTTTTATGATTTGACTGATTGATTTAGTCATTCATTCATTCATCGGTGTGATGTTATGTTTATACAACGGTTCATCGACACAAGATTGTAAATGCGTAAAAAACAGCAACACTTTAAAAATACTCTTTTGTGCAGAATTACTTCCTTCTGCCGCGGATACAAATCTCAAGTTGACAGCTGAGCCCAAGCCTCTGTTTCTAATTAGTAAATGGGGCAACTAATCAGAATCATTTCCCAATGCTAAATACTATCATTAAATACTATTATAAAATATATCAGTAACAGTATTTAATAAACTACAACAACAGCCATCATAAACGTGCTTGGCAGTTCAGTCAAAAGTACAATGCCAGCTCTCCGATATACAACATTTGAGTTACATGAAATATAACTTAACACAGTTTTGCCCTCAGCAAAAACGAAATAATAAATAATAGATTGATGAACAAATAAAACATTAATAAGACCAAAGACGGCCTGTTAGGTTTACCCAAAACGAGTCATCAGAGCCAGTGGCAAATTCCAGAAGATCTGGCTGAGGTAAGGCTGCTCTCTGTGGGTTCATGAGTGCTGAAAGGTGGCTGACACCCTGGAGCTCACAATTCTGAAAAAGAAGTTGAAGCAGATTTTCAGAACAGAACATCATGTTTATTAACAAAACCAACCTGGTCTCTTAAAAATATTTATCTCTGTGTATTTTTTTTTGTGCAACAGCATTTTTATGTGCATGTTTGACCGCAGTTTCAAAGACAAATGTCCACTGAGTGGTGCTAAAACACCGGTTCAATACGTGAACCCTGACAAATTGTTATTACATTGATATAGGTATGTACTGTGGCAGTTCAGAATTGAAATATCCATGGACTGTTGCTAAAAGTTAGTACTCTAACATGTTGTAAATATGCCCTGCACCAAATACAACCCTAAACCTCCCCGATAGTGTTAACAAATGCAAATCTGATATAAAAATGTAAAAATATCTGTACTTTAGATTTGTATAAAAAGGAGTTTTACTGCCTCTAGTGTTCATTTATTTTGAAAACTGCAGCGATATGTACTTGTTGGTACATATTTCGTATCTCGCTAAAAAGTGCACCTAGTTACGTTTATGTCATGAGACCAGGTAGAAAAAGCATATTTGAAGTCTAACAAATACATTCTCACCTAAAAAAAAAAACTACATTGCATAAAAAATTGTATTTTATTTTATTGTGTATTTTGGCATCTTCAATAACACTCACTGTAAAAACATTGCAAGCAGAGTGATTCAGATCAGATCCAATTCCGTTCTGTTATCACTACAATATTGCACTCATCTCAGCCAATCAGATTAAGGACCTGAACTTTAGGTTTATTCATCAGTATGTTTAACTTACCTATCAGTATGTAATGTAATAGACATGTTGAGCGAGTATCAAAATAGGCAATAAGTCTGTATTATACATATATAATATTGTAATATACAGACACACCTCTGCTGTATTTGAAAATCACACGGAACAGGACATAAAATATACAAATACATATTATGAATGATTGCTAGAAAATGCAATCATCAATTATTAATCATACTTACGGGTAAATGTTCAGAGGGGCAAGCCGGTCCATGCAAACTGGGCACTGATCCGTCTTTTAGAACCAAGTGTTTGGTGAATATCGCGTTGTACTCCAAGATTGGAACAGCAGTCATCAGTAAAATGACGCAAACACAACAAGAGACTGTACTGCTGAGGTGTTGTTGAAAAAATGAATGTTAATCACTCATCTTTCTAGATCTTTCGGAAGGTCATATAAAACAAATTTCTTTCAAATTACTCTCGCACTATACAACGTCTTCTTGACATGATGTAATCTATGTGGAAATTGTACTGTTTGTAGGCAGGCAAGTTGTTGTTGACGTACAACGCGGGCGGACATTATGCAAATATGTTACTTAGTGACGTGGATCTGTAACAGAAAAGATTCAAATTGCTGACGACTCGTTTAGGAGAATGTGAGCCGACTCTTTTATTTTTAATTTTTTTATAGACAAAAACTTTATTTATCGTGCACTGTCAGCGTCACAACTTTGCAGGTAGTTTATGCTCACATACAGCTACATGACACACTGCATGAAAGATCATATTTGAAAAGGCATAATAGGGGCACTTTAAACACAACACCATTCTTCAGTCCAAGATTTTTTTCTACATTTTTACACAAGAAAGCAAAACTGTGAGGAGAAAGGCTGCAACATATTCATAAATAAAGAATAAGGCAAAATTATAAAGCGAGACAAAAACAAACACTGAGGCAAAGGCGGAAATAAAATGAAATAACTTTCAACTTTGTCTAGTATTTTTAGGCTCAAGTTTCTATTCCCAGCCCCTCAGCTGATGAACAAATGTTTTCATAACATATTCTAGTGCCGGTTTTCAAGATATGCACATATTAAGTGGGACTGCAATGAAATTGTTGCTATATGCTATGACAAGCCATGCTACGACTCAACTTTTTAACACTAATACTTTGCAGTCAGATTAAAAGCAGAGTTTTAGTGGAGAGAAGCTGTTAAGTTACATTTTTGACCTTCAAGAGAGTCATTTTTGGAAGAGAAATAGCAATATCTAATTTCAACCCCTACAAAATGTGACCTTACTGCATCTAGCAAAAAGTGGATCTTGGTTTAGTCTGTCTTTACCTCTTGTAATGGGCTTTTAGCCTTTAAACGGAAAAATACAGCAAGATTTCAACCACTTCTGCTTCTCAAAAAAAAAAAAAGAATCCGCCAGAACTGAATTTAAGTTAAAGTCACTCAGGTGAAGTATGATCTCCCAACTTTTAACAAAATTACATTTTAAAATCTTTATATGCGTTATATTTGAATTTCAGCACTGTTATTGCTGTTTGGTATTTACATTAACCACCTACTTTTTTTACCTAATAACACAGAGTGTATGGTGACCTTATACTGCTGGGAAATTAATGTACCTTTGCAAATATCAGTCTTCGGTTTAAAAAAAAAAAAAAAAAAAGAACATTTACTGAAATAGTGCCAGACACCTTTATTATAAATTCATTTTGATTTCTTATTACATTTTAAATCAAGGATAAAGGGACTAAAAACTTTCATTTAAATTTAATTTTATGAAGTTAAATCATTAATCATTTTATTCTAAGAAAGTAATTAATCAGATAATCTTCATTAATTACAAACTTTGCATGCAGTTTGACAGTAGCTGGCTAATTCCATCAAACAGCTAATAATTGGCAAGCAAAACACGAGCACACAGAATGCGTTGTGTTTGGGTCAAACTCATATATTCCTTTTTAGTGTGTGCATCAAGTTAAGTTTACAAAGCTCATTAAATGCAAGTAACACTTCTACTTCAAATAACATTTGTAAAAAATGTCAAAATATTTTTGAAATATTGATTCATCGTCATTCACCCAATATAAAAAAAGAAGAAAAAAAATCACATGATACAGTGAAATTTATTGAACAGAGCTGAATGAAAGCAGGAGATGTTCATTGTCGTTGATCTGTAAGTTAATCAACCATAAAAAAAAATATATATATAAATTATTCATAGGACACATCTTCTCATTGACAAATGTATGTTTTAACAGTAGTGGTCATTTTAGCCTGAAACACATACATCAAGTATCTTGAAAATATATTCAGAGGAACATTTAAGTTAAGATCAGGTTATATCAGTTCACAAAATTGCTGGCGAAAACACTGTGATTTTGAATTATTATTAAACACAATAGCAAGAAGTACACAAGACAGTGTATCAATACTAGCTCAAGTGTTTTTGAAGAGGTTGCGCTTAATATCTCATGCTCCTTTTAGACTCAGAGGATACGGCTGTTTGAGGTGAGTTATGCTTGTAGATCACAGAACAAGATATACACTACAGAATCTCCCGTTCCTGGCCCTTTTAAGGGGCTTATGTATTATTAAACAGAAATATGGAGCTGGTGTGCCGGGTTTAGTAGTCATGTCTGAAGATAGCAGGGGCATAGCCTGGGCAGAAATCATCAGACAGTAGTCTAACTGCGGTTGAACGTTGAGTCATGGGCCAACAACGCCATGAGTGAATGTGAGTTAAACGTAAGTGGACATTTATGCTAATTCCTTTAGATTTGTTCCTTTTGTTTATTTTAATCAATTAAGATTTTATTGAGGCACAAAACTGACCACCTCTATAATTGTAAGACACCTTTTTACTGTGTATACAGTAATTACCATATTTATTTGTACTTGCTCAACTACTCGTTCGACAATTAATGTTTTCAAACTCCTCCTTTGTGTGATGCTTGTCTGCGGGGATTGGTTCGATTGGTCTCAGTTTTTGTTTGTAAGGGCAGTGCTGCTTTGTGTACAGCGTTATCAAGGACACCTCTGTTTTTAACTCTCCAAAAGCACCACCTAGTGGCAAAAAATGAATTTGCATTTTCATTCAGACCAATGCAAACAGACCAGCAAGTGGGCAGGCAATATCCTTATGTTTCATGTTAACGGCTTGGGATTCGTTTGAAAAATGATTCATCCCAATGATTCAGATTCAACTCTTCTTTTGAGACACAATAACTTTATACAAGGTGCACTTTCAGATGCATAACTTTGCAGGATGTTTTCATTCTCTTAGACCTGTGTTACATATTGCATCATAGGGACTTTTTTAAAAATCCATAATGGGGCACTTTAAAATGACCTTTTGTTCTTACAGTGTTAAGAATATTTTAGTAATGTGAAGGTTCTAATAGATGTTAAAAGTTCTGCACTGAACGAGAAATGCCTATAAAGAACCATTATTTATTTTTTAGTAGCAAGGGCATCTGCTCTTCCTGATTATTTTTGTATTCTAGTCAAACTTTGTGTCAGTTGAGCCCAATAGTTTCTGTGGCACTCACCAGCAAACTGAATGTTGATTTGATGCACAGTAAGTCTGAGAAAACATCTCCAGGGCATAATGCAACATGCATGTACATGTCACTCGTATAGGGGTTCTTGACTCCTGTGGATTTGCTTTGACACTTTCTACCTTGACATAATAAGCAACTAACACGTGCTAATTATCAAGTCTGGAATCATTAGATACAAGTGTTAAGGTGTGGATTAGCGCTCTTCTTTTAGTAAATGATGAAAGCTGCAAGCTGCAAGGGACTCTGGGAATTGTAGTGTCTCAATAACACATCGTTATAGTGAGTTCATCTGTCCATATGCAGAGCTGTGGAGACGTTTAAGAGGATAAGAGGAATAAACCAGAACAAAACCCTAAGGCTTGAATATGGCATGATGCTTTATTCTGATGTTTGTTATGCAACTGGAGTTTTGCCGCAGGTTTTTGTGAGTGTGATTTCATTTTTGGAGACCTATCTGCAAGTCTGATTGTGTTTGAAAGATGTGTGGTTGACAGCTGTGTGACTAAATAGAAATCTACTCATAACTACCAGCATATTAATGACTTACCTCAAATAGCCAGGTTCACGCTCAGCTAGTGCAGCATCTGATGTCCTATGATGTGATCATTTGTTAGTTAGTTGGTTTGTTAGTTTAGCCCCTTCATCTAGTGTGTAATGATTCCATAAACACTCACATTTTAAATAGTCAAGTACTTTTCTAGATAAAGAGTGGAAATGAATAGTTGGGTAACCATACTTGGTGTACCTGATTTTGTGAATAACACACAATACATGTGTTAACAGGGGAATTTTACTTTTTTTTTTTTCATCTAAATGAACATCTAATGCCTGCTACAGGTCTCAGAAAAGTTTTTTTTTAGCAACGAAGGGCTGAAAAAAAGCAAAGTGTTTTGAAAAGATTCAGCTGGGAGAACATCTAGCAACTCCAGAAAACGTCTATTTCAAGGAAGGCCTCGTGTGTTTGAGCAGGACAATGCAAAATCACATACTGCAGCTATTACAACAGCATGGCTTTGTAGTAAAAGAGCCCAGTTGCTGAATTGGCCTGCTTGCAGTCCAGATCTTTCACCTAGGCCAGGGTTTTTCAAATCTTACACTGGAGGTCCAATGCACTGCAGAGTTTAGCTCTAACCCTAATCAAACACACCTGAGCATGTTAATCAGTATTTAAAGGGTCATTAGAACATCACAGGTAGGTGAGTTTATCAGGGTTGACGCTAAACTCTGCAGTGCATCGGACCTCCAGGGTAAGATTTGAGAAACCCTGACCTAGGCTGCAGAGAACATTTGGCACATCATTGAACGAAAAATATGCCAAAGACTATCACAACTTTTCAGCAGCTGGAAACCGATAACAAGCAAGAATGGGACCAAAGTGCAACACCAAAACACCAGAAACTCGTAACGTCAATGCTTAGACATCGAAAAAAACCACGGTAAACATGCCCCCCTCCCAACTGTTATGAGACCTGTAGCAGGCATCAAATTTGAAATGAACTCCTTTGTGCATAAAATTGTAAAATGTCTCAGTTTAAAGATTTGTTGTTATCTATGTTGTATTGTGAAGAAAATATTGGCTCAAGGGATTTAAAATTATTATAGCTTTCATATTATTCAAAAAAATAAAGTAATGTCCAGACATTCCTGGATTTCGGGTTGTAAAATGTTGCTTACAAATGTGGAAAGTAGTGTTTTTCAGGATGGCTGATTTTTTTGCTTAACACTTGTGGAGTCATTGTGGAGCGTCTTTCAGCTCAGTTTTCATGGTTTGTTCCATAGTTTGTTCTCAGTTTTTTTTGGCAGGTTGAGTGTGTTGAATCATGTCAGGAAATTGGCCATCACTCTGATTGGCTGCTCAGCTTAGTGAACCACAGCTTTAGTAGAAATGCAAAAGTGATGAAAGTGGGCAGATGATGAGTTCAGAAAGCTTTAATAACTTGGTCATATTCAAATATGTCAAAACTGCCATCTAGAATGACATATACTGCTATCACTAGATGATATAGATAATTATTTTAACTTTATTTTTCTCACACAGAAGTGCAGAATGTTCATGTCAGCTGACCGTTGGCTGTGGATATCACAGTGTGTTCAAGCTTTGTTTTTTTTTTTATCCCATAAGCTTGTGACATGAGGCAACAACACAGCTTTCATCGCTGCTAGTTCTTTGTTGTCGGTTTGGTGTGTCACAGCCTTAAAAGGTTTCACAAGTCCCCCTGATTTCTTGGTTGCATGTTCTTTTTATATCAGTGACACATCAAGTGATCAAAAACTTGACATTGTTGTTCTACTTTTCACCTTGTCTCTTAGAGGCGTTTGTTGTTTACTAGGATGATGCAGTTATTCTGGAACCTGGCTGGTGAGTGTGATGATGTGTTTACAGGTAGAATAGAGTTAATCTAATTGGATTGAAGGCTGACACATTGATTAATATAGTTGATGAATGCCAGCAGCAGGGGTGGTGTGGACACACACACACACAATAGCAGTGAAATTAATCAAGGTAATCTTGAGAAAAAAAAATATATATATATTTTCGGTAAAAAAAACAGTAGTTGTGGTTGCCAGAATTCGACCATGAAAAATACGGTAACAACGTTTTAAGTTTTAAGTTAAATCTACAATTAAATACCATAATTTCATTAACGGATAAAATGTTAATATCCCAACCTATTAAACTCTAATAAACTTAAATGATAAAAAAAATAATGAATGTAAAAAAAAAAAACCAAGAAGAACATAGTTACTTCAAAGACAAAGCATCAAATTCAAACATAATTTAAATTCTGGGAATGTTAGTTTACAGTGTTTCCCTGTAAATTTGAAAGGAATTTACCATTTAACAGGTTTTTACCATAGATTTTTCACAGTTCTTTACTGTTAAAATCACAGTAATTTTTTACAGTGTACTGTAATTGTGCTCGCTCTTATATTTAAAAGCCATTAATCATTACTTTTTTTTATTTTTTATTTTTTTTTTATAAATTTAAACTGAATATTTGGACTCTCACTCAGTTCCATTCCCAATGCCATCTTGGGATAATTTTGTTGTCCCTTCAAATGGTTTATTGCTTATAACATTGTTATAAATTATGTGTTACAATGTGTTAGTACACTACACTATGATGCAGAAAACTTCTTTGCTCTTTTTATTTGGCTTAAAATCAGTTTTTATCCTTTTGAAAATATGTGTGTTCATGTATGGTTTTATCTCCTAATTAAGTGGTGTTACACAGACCCCACCACAAGTCTTTGAGCCCTTGAGAACAGAAGAGAAAGGCTTACGTTATATAATCGGTTGAAGTGTCAGTGGATTTTAGCATTGTGTGTTCTTGTGCTAATAAGATTTCTTTTTTATATTTCAGATTTCATTAAATTGTGCAATCCGAGGTGAGAGAATTAGGTAAATATTGGAAAAGAGAGTGTACAGAGGGCCTTTTTTTACTGCCAATAAAAACATTATGAGGAAATCATTTCACCTAGGGGAAGGTAAATATTCACACACTCCAACCACATAAAAATGGATGGGGGAAGAGATGATAGACGGATCGATTGGGAGATGTATGGATAGACACAGATGAAAGCAGGAGCGAATATGTACAATTGAAGGAGGAGTGGGAGGAGGCATAAATTAGGGATGGACAGATGAGAGGGAGAGAGAGAGAAGAGGATGAGGAGGAGAGGTTTGGATGAATGTAGGAGGAAAAAGCTGTGAAATGGAAGAGAGAGATTTAATGTTGGCCAATTTTAAGTTTTAGCAGTTTCCAGTTTGGCTCGGTTCTGTCTATCATATAAAATATTTTTGTTTGAAATACTGTAAAATTCATTCATTCCTTAAACTTCTGTTCAGCAGAAATGTATTCTGGAGTATGTCTTGTGTTGGTGCATTTCATGAAGCAGCATCTTATTCTTCGGACCTTCCCTCTTTTCCCTACTATCCATAGTTTGATCTCTCTGTCTGTTCTGTTTTTCTTTTTTTCCCGTCTTACTTTAGTGGTCCTATAGGACATGCTGGCAGCCCTCCACCCACACTAAATGAACAAGATGCATCTGTGGTCTGTGACTTCCTATTTCCTTTTTTTTTGTCTCTCATTGTAGTTTTCTGGCTTTATATATTGTGTTTGAGTACTGGTTTGAGGTTTTAATGAGCTCCTTCATACAGCTGCTTGTTTTAATATAAGTAATACTTCTGAGGCAGTGATGAACACACACACAGAGAAACACACTGCAGTCATTATTGCTGTTGCTCTCGACTGTCACTCTGTGCAACAGCTTCTTTCACAAAAAAATAATAACAATGACGGTTTGAGGCTTAGAAATATAGCTGATGGAAAATTCCATAACTGTTTCTTCAGAATGCACACGTGATTCCATATTTCATCTTAATGTCCTGTGTGTGTGTGTGTGTGTATATATATATATATATATATATATATATATATATATGTATATATATATATATACACAGTGTGT
>JAUMHP010000037.1:612612-622756 GCA_032361065.1 Enteromius trimaculatus | reverse complement strand
AAGTAGAAAAACCGGACGAATCCCTTGAAATATATCATCGGATCGATGTCTTGAGGTGTGGCAACCGTAGTATAAGCAGAATCATTGACTCTGGACCGTTAAATTATTAGAAAAATAATGCACACCCGAGGTGTAACGGCCACTCCGCTTCAACGGCCCGACGTCAATTATTCCTTACGTAATTTTTACAGCTGACTCTCATTTTGATGGCACCCATTCATTGCAGAGAATCCACTGGTGAGGATGAAATTTAATGTTAGATCCTTTTCATTTTGGAATGAACTACTCTTTTTAAAAAAAGATAAAACCCATGATATCATTGCTTTGTTTCATTTTGGATCATAGACTCCACTGAGATGATGTTACTACTTTCAATATGTTTTTGTTTGTTTTTGAAAGTATATGATTTACATATAATTCACACCATACCTTGAGGTTTTTCCTCAGACCTTGACCTCATTCTCCATTTGAGAGCAAAAACTTCAATGGAGCTGAAGTAAAAGGAATGCTAAAGCTCAAATGAGAGAAATACATGAAGGGTAATATTCTTATGTGCCAGGATCAACTGAGGTGACTTCTTACTTCAGTGACAGTCGCTAATGGCCCATTAGAGGAGGGGCCTTTGTCTCTTTAGGTGAATAATAATGACCCATTGTCACTCCCTTGCATACTGGCTTTCAGCCTCAAAACATGTCTTTTTGAAAATTTAAAACACTATATTGTTTTCTCTGAAAGAGTAAGTGGAATGTAATTACTAGTTATTACTCTAGCCTAATACACTGGTTACTCAAAAGTCTTGTGCAGGACTATTAAGTATGAGTTAAATGGCCTTATTTCAGCTAGTTTTATTTTCACAAAACCTACTAACCACGCATAATATTTTTTTCCTAAAAAATGCAAACATGTAAATTTATTTTGGTCACATATTATTGTAGAGCAGTTTGTGCTGATTACAAGAAAAATACAGGTTGGTCAATAATGTGTTCTAAGTAACTGAAAAAAGCACAAATATCAGAGCATGTCCAAACATCTCATGGGCCCTAAAATCACCTCAGACCCCAGAGGGTTAAAGTGCGTTCTGCTCCGCTTACTAAATGGCTGGACCATGTAGGGCGGGCAGCACCACGGTGTGAAAAATTTGATTTGTGGAAACGTGGTATGCATCTTCCACATATTTCAAACCTTTGAGTATGCCCACGTATGGCACCAAACCATGTGTTACTTTTGATAACCTCTGGTGGTTTATTTCAGATTCATGTCCAGTCTGTTTACATATCCCACAATAAATATGCTTCCAGTTTCCAGTCTGAGTTCAGGAAACACAGTGCTGTAGACAATGCCAATTTGTTTTTGATTATTTGCACTATACTTCTCAAACTTCAGTGTAATACTCAGTTGTCTGTTACAAATTAGAATAACACTACACTACTACCTTGTTACAAAACCACACTACACACAATCATATGTTTTCATACAAGATGGCAAATTCATGCTAATTCATACAAGTTCGCACAACCTCACTCGTACAATTTGGTATGATTTGTCTAAACCCCAGTGACAGGTAGATTTAGGGGGCGGGGATAGGTGTAGGTCATTTGTATAAATTCATACGAACTGGCAACTTGAAAAAAACGTACGATTTAGCAAAAATCATATGAATTCGTACAAGTGAGGTCGAATGAATTTGTATGAATTAGCCACTTCGTAAAATTTACAAATTGCCATGAGACTGGGCTGTACCACACTGGAATTTGTTTATATTCCTACAACCTCTGGTGAAGTGTTGTAATGCTCTTACATCAATCTGACCCAACCCCTCATACTGACATTTGTCAAAAATGCTCACAAAGCTTATGAGATTATTATTTATCTGAACCTTCTGTCTCTGCACTGTTATTAAAATCTTGATCAGAGAGATGTACGGGCCAGTCTGAGAGAAATCAGAGCTGCTTTATTGAAGGTAATGCATTTCAGCTGACACATTAACCAGTCATCAGCTATAAGCTTTTGTTTGTTTTCATGTTTTTTGTTTGTTTGTTTGTTTGTTTTTATCCACGCTGTTAATAATTATGCATTGTGCGAGACAGCTTTTGAACTCTGATCCCTGACAAGCGGTAATGAAATATTTATTTAGCTTTATATCCCAGGTTTGATGGTAAACACAGCAGGATTACTGATTTTAATTTCCCTGAACACTTAGTGGAGGCATTGCTGGTTTGTCACACTGTGTTCTTATGTAGGGCCACATTCAGGAGGAGGTTGAGAGAGAAGGAGGCGTAAGGAAAGAATTTACCAAGCAGGCAGCAAATGCATGATGCAGGCCTGAATGTGCCCCTGAGATCTTCTGTTTATTGCCTGCATGCTTACAGGATTATGGGTGAAATGACAGCAGGTGCTCTCAAAAAGAGAGATCCAGCCCTCTCTGAAATATGTGCACCTCTGCCACTATGTTATCACTCTCTGTTTTAATAAGGTTTGCTCGTGATCTTCATAAATATATTAATGTGTTGTGGGTAATATGTTGGGCTAAGGTGTTTGTTATATGAACTTGAATTTATTTGTCACGTTAAATTATATTCAATTCTACAGACACTGATAATTGTGGTTCACTGCTTATTTAAACTGCTTAAAATAAAAATAAAAAACATATATATATACAGTACAGGCCAAAAGTTTGGACACACCTTCACATTCAATGTGTTTTCTTTATTTGCATGACCAGTTACATTGGTACAGTATATTCTCACTGAAGGCATCAAAACTATGAATGAACACATGTGGAGTTATGTAATTAACAAAAAAAGGTGACATAACTGAAAACATCTTTTATATTCTAGTTTCTTCAAAAAAGCCACCCTTTGCTCTGATTACTGCTTTGCACACTTTTGGCATTCTCTCGACGAGCTTCAAGAGGTAGTCACCTGAAAGGGTTTTCACTTTATAGGTGTGCTTTTTCAGGATTAATTGGTGGAATTTCTTGCTATATCAATGGGGTTGGGAGCATCAGTTGTGTTGTGCAGAAGTCAGGTTACTACAAAGCCGACAGCCCTATTGGACAACTGTTAAAATTCATAGTATGGCAAGAACCAATCAGCTAACTAAAAAAAAACAGTGGCCATCATTACTTTAAAAACAACAAGGTCAGTCAGTCTGGAAAATTGCAAAAACTTTAATTGCGTACCCAAGTGGAGTCGCAAAAACCACCAAGCGCTGCAGCGAAATTGGCACACATGAGGGAAACCCAGGAAAGGAAGACCAAGAGTAACCTCTGCTTCTGAAGACAAGTTCATCCGAGTCACCAGCCTCAGAAATCACAAGTTAACAGCAGCTCAGATCAGAGACCATATAAATGCCACACAGAGTTCTAGCAGCAGACCCATCTCTAGAACAACTGTTAATAGGAGACTGCACGAATCAGGCCTTCATGGTCAAATAGCTGCCAGAAAACCACTGCTAAGGAGAGGCAACAACAGAAGAGATTTGTTTGGGCCAAGAAACACAAGGAATGGACATTAGACCAGTGGAAATCCACATGCTTGGCTCCCACTGTGAAGCATGGAGGAGTGATGGTGTGGGGGTGTTTTGCTGGTGACACTGTTGAGGATTTATTCAAAATTGAAGGCGCACTGAACCAGCATGGCTACCCCAGCATCCTGCAGCGACATGCCATCCCTTCTGGTTTGAGTTTAGATGGACGATCATTTATTTTTCAACAGGACAATGACCCCAAACACACCTCGAGGCTGTGTAAGGGCTATTTGACCAAGAAGGAGAGTGATGGAGTGCTGCGGCAGATGACCTGGCCTCCACAGTCACTGGACCTGAACCCAATCAAGACGGTTTGGGGTGACCTGGATCGCAGAGTGAAGGCAAAGGGGCCAACTTTTGTTAAGTACATAACTCCACATGTGTTCATTCATAGTTTTAATTCATTCAGTGAGAATCAACCAATGTACAGTAAATGATCATAAAAACATATTGAATGAGAAGGTGTGTCCAATCATTTGGCCTGTACTGTATATTCTGCTTATTTCCAGGAAGAATTGCACTGGGAAGTGAGAAGGGGCTGCTGGACACCTGCCGAGAGTTAGATTAAAGTGACCTGCCCTTCAGCCCAACCTCAGTGATCAGAGGAAGAACTAAGGTCAGCGCTACTTTTATCCTTTCATGTCTAAATTAATATCAGGCAGGATCCAGACAGCCACATATTACAGTAACCTTAGAGATTTAAATGGATTTTTAGTCATGCTATTACCAATAATAATAATACAGCTAATGACAGTGAAGAAATTAGGGTGACAGTTTGTAAAAATATAGTCAAACTAAATGATACCCTGTTATCAAACTAACAGAATAAACCAAGGGTCAGAGCTTCAGTATGGTTAAATTCTTTTTTTTTTTTTTTAAGTTAACTGAATGTTAAGTACATCAACATTTGTACCATGATATGTTGATGTTTACATGTTTAGTGAATTGTACTTTCTAGCTCCTCTATGTTGGTATACTGTTCTCTGTGATGAACGTCTCATTGTTCTCTTAATCAGCACACATGAGTTCAAAAAACAAAGATGTCTTGAGGAGTTTATACTGGAGGGCAGTGGTAATTACAGATGAGATCTCAGTGGGTGGGTCTTCAACATGACATTTCCAGGTCTAGGGGGGCAGGGATTTCTAAATAAGAAGTCATATCTGATGTCTTCCAGATCAATCTCTTACGCTCCACATCATTGCCTGGGGAAAAACTGACAGAATCTGTTTTGAAAGCAGTGTGTAATCCCAGTTCTGCTCCTGGATCAGTACAGATAAAGTTACTATAGGTTCAGGTTGTGTCGGTTTACCTCAAATGACATACATGAATGAATGGACAATTAGCAAGCTTCTGAAGAATATTGACATTTTGTGTGAAATGTGGATATTTCCATATTCCCATTGAACCCCACCAGCTGAAAGTTGACCAATTGCAGCTGATACGCACCAGAACTCATTGGCACTTGAAAGCAGAGAGGAGATTTCTGAGCCAAATCATTGATGGTGGATTACAGGAAAATCCCTTTTCCACAGAGGATCTGAGGGTCAGGAGATTTCAAACAAGTCAATATTTGAATTATAGCTACAACCTCCAAAGACGGACTGATACTTTTCTTCAAGAAGCACTAGCTGGTTTCCAAACAAATGATGGAGACTATATGTTTAGTGAACAATAGGATTTAGTGAATCTCATGCATATTATGCATAGCTTTGCAATATCAGATCCAACTCTTCAACTAAAAAGTACAGTAAAATATAACAAACCAATTTTTTTTTTTTTTTTTTGTATCTTAATTTGCTGTGAAAAAAAAGTTTTTAGTAAAGATATTTAGATTTTTTTTTCATAGCAAAACACAACAGAATACCAATTGAAACTGTTTTTAGACAAAGGTGTATACGCAGTAAATCTTCTGTCGGTAATGTTACAGTGCATCTATAGAACAAAGGGCTTGCTGTCTGGCACATATACCTTCAAAACCAGGTACTTTCAGCCTAAAGTTTAGGATTTTTTTTAATCAATATTACAAAATGTATGTTTTCTTTAGGCCAGAGGACGACTGGTCCTCCAAGAAGTGGAATGAGACTGGTTTCAGCCAAGATTTAAATTTGTAATCATTCCGTAACCTTATGGAGTTTAGGTTACTCACCACTTATAGCTGCTTATAGCTGAACTGGCTTCAAACTGATGAACTTTGCATATTATTGAACTGAACCAACACCGAAATTGCTTTAGCTGAAGTATTGAGATTGATATGAAACATGAGATTAGCCCTTTTGCTAAATCACATAAGAGAGGTTATGGTTATACAATGGCTTACAGATTTTACATCACTCAACCCTCCATCACTTGGAATAGTTTAAGGTTGTCGATGGAAATTTACTCCAGTTCCTGCCCTTCACATTTCTGCTCCTCTTCTCTAACAGAGAAGACACTACTTGCCTATACAATGATTATGTTAAAGGTATAATTTGTGACTTAACATACCATTTGTTGCAGTGTACCATGTCCCCGTGAGCTAGACTATAATTTAACTTCTGAATTGGAGCACTCATCCATGTCTTCAAACCCAGGCCCTGTAACGAAAATCAGTAGCTCTGTGAGAGAAGTGGGTTTTGATTGTTATCTACCGGTGACTGTGATAAGTGCAGCTTACAGTGGCTCTGTATTGATCTGTGATCACTGAACAGGCTTTACAGACTGTGATAACAGAGGAAAGCTAGTGGACTAGAATTATGAAATACTGTTGTAACTGCACAGATGAAGTCTATTTATAAATGACACACACTTACTTGTGAAATCAACAGCAGCCGGTCAAATTCATCAGTTTGAGGCTAATCAATACAGCCTTTTGACCTTTACAGCAGCATGGAAGACTAATCACCTTTTACAACCAGGACTTTGTATATCTAACATATAATCTGGGCCTGTCAGTCCACATCATTAGATCCCAGGTCACCTTGAAGGACATGCGCAGGCTTTTGATGTAGCCTATATAATTTTTTGGTACTTTACATCTTCATGAAGTTTGCACCATTTAGTGTGAAGTTTGTAAATACAGTTGAAGTAGATGAACAAGGTGAATCAAGGCCATGCAACTGGACTCTAGAAATGATCTCACGAGGTAAGTGAGTCACTGTGCTGCTGTTCCTATGCAGAAATGCTAAGATAGAATGGATGCTGTTGCACATTGTAATTTTTCTGTTAAAATGTTCTGATAGATTTTGACATTTAAAATTTATAGTTTATGCAGTATCCTCCATAATATGTACCAGGTAGTGTGTCAGGTATGTTTATTGAATTTTTTTTATTTTTATTTATTAGTATTACAGTTACAGTTTCATTTAACTTTTTTTTTTAAATGATATTATTGTAAATTGTAAATTTAGGATTTACAAAATATAAAACAAAGAGAGTACTGTATATAAGGTAAAATTAAGATACATATTTAGTACTCTTTGCCATCACAAGAATAAATTACATTTTTAAATATATTAAAAGTTAAAATGTATTTAACCAAAAAAAAAAATTTAATCTGAAATAAAATACAATTAACTATTTAATAAAATATAAATGTAATATATTACAATATAATGTAAATAAAAATAGCATATAGAGTTTCCTTTATATCCATAGTTTAGTATTCAATTTTTGCAATTTACAATCCATATAAAGCCCCCACATCAATATTTTGATGATTAAACAATGCAACAAAACATTATAGAAACTTTTTCAAATGTACCTTTTATTTAAACCAGTAATATTAAAATGTTATATCCAGTAATCTCTGTATTAATACGACGGAGCTTTAGTGCCACAAAAAAAAAAAAAAAAATCTAAAACTATGAGAATAAAGTCGTAATGTTAAGAGATTAAAGTCGAAATACTACGAGAATAAAGTCGAAATATAATATTTAGTATAGTACGTGCACTTGTAAATGACCCGGCCGCCAGATATAGGCATATTTGACTTTTATATCTTGCTGTACACTTGAAACAAAGAGGAAAAACATATTCATTTGAAAGACGAGCTGTTTTATAACAAAAGAAACAAAGCAGAACATTATTGTGATTGCTGGGTGTCTGGCATGCTACGAATATCTATAATACAGCGATCATTTCAGTAAAGAGCGTGAGCTACACATTACTGTTAGGCACTATTTGTGTTTCACTATAAAACTGAAAGCTGAGACTGTTATAAAATTACTAAAGGGACTAATCTTATTGCTATTGGGTGGCGCACTGTAATGAATCTAATAGAAGGCATGAAATATTATTTCCTTAAGCTTATTGTCCCCGCAAATATTACACATGATATCATTTCTAATATTAATCCCACGTAAATGTCTTTAGTTTATTAATAAGGGTTAAATAAGACATCTTCAGCACCCCCCAGAGGAATGTGGACTGAGTGTGTGAGCTGATGTTAAGATCAAAAGCGCTTTAATAAATATCATATTTTGGTATTACTCAGTTCTTAGATCTAATCCCAGTAACATCAAGCACCCACTCGGATGCAACAATTTTCAAATATGCTTATATCTGGTGTCCTTCTCTCAATCCGGGTCATTTACAAGTGCACTATACTAAATATTATATTTCGACTTTATTCTTGTAGTATTTCGACTTTAATCTTGTAACATTACGACTTTATTCTCATAGTTTTAGATTTATTTATTTATTTATTTTTTGGTGGCACTAAAGCTCCGTCGTAGTATTAATGATGGGTAGTTTACATAGAAAAACAGATGAGGCCAGAATATGAACGCAATCTTGTTTCAGTGTTTTCCTTATAATGGTTTTCTATGGATAACCACTTAACATCAGACTTTGCACATTGCATTTATATTCTGGCTTCATGTGCTAGCCTGTACAAATTATACATATTGATTAATGTGTTTACAACTGAACTCCGCCTTTTAATATCTGCATTTTACTACATTACTACTTAATGCACACTGCGAAAAATAACTGGGGTCAGTGGAGCAAAGCTTCGTCATGCCTCACAATCAAAGTGTTTTTTTTTTTGTTTTTTTTTTATGCGTCCAGAAAGGTCTGAAGTAGCTTTAATTAGGCTGAGACCTGTGCCCAATATTCCAATAGATATTGCCAGGCCATCTGTCACAGAGACCATCCCTCAGATCCCAGACCATCCGTAAAGGTCTTATGTTTGTATTTTCTCCATCTAGTTAACTTAATACGTCAACTCAAGCCTTCCACCACCACATACACACTCACGTACGTACAGTACACACACTCCCTCACACAGCAGTGTGTGATTGGATGAGCCACGCTCCACTGACCTGCAGGCCAGCACTCTGGCCAAATCAAATAAGCACTGAATTACCAGACTGGCAGCTGGATGTGCAGGCGACACAACATGTATTTTTCATGAGGAGGAGATGGTTTGTCAGAAGCAGTTTCCTGGTATGGCTCTGTGACATGGGATCGGGTCATTTAAGTATTTGGGGACTGATATCTAAAACAGAGTGAAAGCGAAAAACATGGTCTTGGAGAAATCATTAAATCTGGGTGCAACATGTTCCCCAGGAGAGATGTTGTTACAGCTGGGGGAGACTGTGATCTTGCATCATGTGTGCTTTGTGAGACAATC
Organism: Enteromius trimaculatus; assembly: GCA_032361065.1. Lineage (NCBI taxonomy): Eukaryota > Metazoa > Chordata > Actinopteri > Cypriniformes > Cyprinidae > Enteromius > Enteromius trimaculatus. The sequence continues at coordinate 613,616 of JAUMHP010000037.1, read as the reverse complement.
ATATAAAGACCCTTACATTACTGCATTGCTTTCACATGTCTTTTCGCTTTGACAGAGGCCATAAAAAGAGTAAAATGCCATAAATCAAAGAGATTTCACCATTTGACTGGTATAAATTGTCATGAAATTTAATGTAAAAGATATTTAATACACACATTCATTCAATCAAACAAATGCTGGTTAAGTTTTTGAAATTAATACAAATCTGCTTTATATTAATGTAATACTGTAATATTGTAATATCATTACAATTTACAACATCTGTTTCTTAGATTTTGTGTTTTTTTTTAATCCATCTTAAAATGTAATTAATTTATGTGATATCAGAGCTGTATTTTCAGCAATTTTGAGGCATAATCCTTCAGAAATCAATTCAAAAATGCTGTTTGATCCCCAAATAACATTTCTTAAATGGTTATGCTGCATATTTTTGTAGTAACTCTCATGATGTTTTTAGGATTCTTTCATAAACGTAAAGCTTGAAAGAATAGTATTGGTATGAATTATATATATATGTGTATTAATGTATATCTCTTTATTGTTTAACAAGTCCAATGGAAGTCCCAGCACATTTCACTGAATTGCACTCCAGCGCCATGTGTACTCTTTGTGTGTTTGTCTCCGTTTCTATGCCTGGACTCTCATTATGAACTAACTGTATACACCCTCCTTGTTTGTCGCCATGGCCACTGATCCGTTCCTCCACCCCTTATCCTTGTATGTATGTGTATATAAGCCCCTGTTGTCTCTGTATGAATTCGTTGTTCATTGCGTGAATGTGTCTTCCCCTTTGTAAGCCCTCTGTGTTTTTCCCATGTTCCTTGTGTTTTCTCCCACTGGATTTACTGTTCTCGACCCTGCCTGTTCCCAGACTCTCGACTCTGCCGTTTTCCTTGGATACCGTTGCAAGAATTGGAAATATTGGACAAAATATATTTGAAACGACATTTGAATCTTGTCCGAGAAAGCAGGACTAAGGAAATTCTCGGGTGTAGCAGGCCAGC
>JAUMHP010000037.1:591751-612512 GCA_032361065.1 Enteromius trimaculatus | reverse complement strand
TACATATTGTAATACCTGTGTCATACCCATGTCATTATACAAATTTGTGTCCTCATAAACCCGTCCACACACACACATACATAGACATACATACTTATATATGCACACACACACACATACATAGACATACATACTTATATATGCACACACACACACGCACATATACTTACACACGCATACATATACACACACGCACATATACATACATGCATATATATATATATATATATATATATACATACATACATGCATATATATATATATATATATATATATATATGTGTGTGTGTGTGTGTGTGCATGTGTGTATATGTGTGTGTGTGTGTACATGCATATATGTTTGTGTGTGTGTGTGCGCGTATGTATGTATGTGTGTATAAAAAGCACTGTAACTCAAGTCAACACTATCCTCTCGCTTAGTGTTTATTTTTAAATTTCTAATTACGTTTGAAAGACTTTTTTACTATCCAACTGGTAATTAGAAATTCAAAAATAAACACTAAAGGTGCTGAAAACAGTGAAAAAGTTTTTGAGTCAAGAAAAAGTGCTCAATCCTAGCTTTATTAGCACAAGGATTCAATGAGCGTCAAATTGCTTCTATCCTTAAAATTTCAAATACAGGAGTTCGCAAAAAATGAAACAAACGTGAATTGTTTTGTATTGGTGAGACTAACAGTTTTAAGAATAAAACCCAAAAGAAACTGATTTTTCTGCAGTGATCTCTTATTTTTTTCCAGAGCTGTATATGGTAGGCCTATATGTGGTGGTGGGCCAATTTTTACTCCCTGTCCAGCTGTATAACCAGAACTGCATCGTTCTGCCCTAACACACTGAAATAATGTTTGTATTAGCGTATTACACATGTATTACACATACATACACATTCATATAGATATATATTGATATATAGTATATGTGCAATAATTAATAAAATAGTGTGCAATAATTTAGTTATATAAGCACAATTTTGTATAAAACATTGCTAAATGTGAAAATATTTTTTTAAAGATTAATTAGCAATTCATTATATTTGGCAATCAATATACTTTGAACTAGAAAACAAGGCAAAAAATAGTCTCTTGAAATTTACATTGCATGGTTTAAATTATAAATCCTGTAGAAACCCTGTTTTAATAAAGTTCATAAACGCTAAACTGTGCATTGACAAAAACAATATATCTGCTTTCCTCCTCATTTTTTACTTTGCAGCCATTTTTGAGGTGCGGACACTGCAGGACCTGTCCCGGATTGCTATTCGCCACACTCTGCGGCAGCCCATAGCTATGGGTGAAGGACGCACAAAGAGACGGGTGTCTTTTCCAGGGGCCCGAGCCATGCACCGTTACGGGCCCCGCTTTGAGCGCCGCCGCTTTTGCCGGCGTTTCTACCGCCAGTGCGTCAACTCTGTGGTTCTCCACGACTCCATGATTCCAACAGCCATGGATGACTGCAACTACCCCGGAGGGGTAGAAGAGGAAGAAGAGGAAGTGGAGGAGGAAGAAGAAAGGGGTTGCCGCCGGGTGAGAGAAGACCTGCCCGAGGAGGACGAGGAAGGATGCGGTGGCACCGAAGAGGACAAAGACAAAAGCGGCTGTGTTCGGGCAGAGCCTCCTGTTAATATTCTGAGGGAGAAGATTCTAAGACTCCCGTTACCTGAACCCCTGAAGATGTATCTGCTGTATTACAGAGAGAAATGAGACGTGGCGACAGATAATACGCGCAGCGTAGCACTAAGATGATTAGACATGAAGAAAAACCTCTCTCTTCTTCCTCCTCCTCACAACTGGATTAGCATGACAATTAAGTCCTCAATTAATGACATCATGATATCCATATCCCTTTGAGAAGCAAAGCTCCTTGATTCGGGATGTACAGAGATGGAACTGAAGGACTGAGCTCGTTTTCAGAATAATCAAACTCTTTTTTTAAATTCAGTTTTCCCCTCGATTGAGATGATCAAAGTGTACGATACAATGTCCCTGTGGGAAATGATTGTTGCCGTGAGCTCTTTTAGAGTAGCGAAGCGTCACTTTAGGAGGTGGCGTAGTTTGACATGGCAGATTGAATTTTTTTTTTATAGCTTTAAGGTGCGGTCACATTTACACTAGCTTGGTGAAATCCAGTCATTTCAATGAGAATCTGCGCATCTGGGAGTTTCGTGCAAGAATGGAAACGTTAAAAAAAAGCAGCTGCTTGGTTTGAAGTGAGTTCTGTATGAGCGGTGCTTGAGCGATTTTGTTGGACAGTCTTGAACAGTTGTTGGACTCTTTTCCTTGCCTCTACTGTTTTCTCCAAATTACTGAATAACGTCTGCATGTGTACTACCGTAGCGCGCCCGCATTTTGTCAATATTGGAGTTTGTGTTGGTATGATGCATTTGATCATGTTAATTCGATTACTGTTGCCGGTAACTTTATTCCAAACTTGTATGAAGGCGGTTTTTGCACCCCATACTTCAGAATCATTGTGTCATATTGCAAGTTTTACAAATAATATTGTAAAGGTTGTGTGAAAACATTTTTAGTAAAATTATATTTATTTGTAATCACCAAAAATTTAAGTTGGGCAGTCATGATTTCCAATCATTGTGCTCAGAATCTTTGGCCCTACTCAGGAATACTTTAGAAAGAAAACATTTTATCAAGTTATTTTTTTTAACTCCTTCACAGAACAAAAAGACCAAAATGTTAGGACCTTTCTATTTTTTGACCAAAAATCAGTTTTTTGTATACCAAACAACATCTGTACAGGAAGACCATTCGGAGCATACAATTATTGGATCTGACAGTTCTATGATCCCAGGCTCGATTTCTAAACATTTCATCAGTCCAGGAGCATTTTTCTTTAGTTCTCCTTAATGAGACCAATGCTTAGGTAACCCATTAAGTAGAGGATATTACTAATCTGACATACAAGCATATCTACCAAGTTTTGCTTGAAACTATTGTGTGCTTGTGACAGAACCTTCAATAAAGTTTGAGTTTGCACACTGGACAGCACATTTCTTCTGTTTCTGTTCATTTAATGTGTTTGTGTATTTGCAGTATGTTACTGAAATGTCAAAACTTTTATTAAGTGGAAATAATACATTTAAACACTGGAATTTACAGTAAACTGAGAATCCAGAATTATGATGTTTAGGGACACTGCTGTGGTTTCATTATTCCAACCAGAATTTAAAGCTAATGTTTTAGTTTACAAGATAATTATGCTAGGTTCAGGTGATGCATTAAAAACCCTGGTTATTAAAGTCGTATTGTGATATGGTGAAAAACAGCTCTTACACCATTCAAATAGATGATAATCATCCTTTAATTAAAAGATGGTTAACACATTGAGGACATTTGCATTCTAAACTCAAATACAAATTTGAAAACATTTTAGTACAAAACAAAATCTGTGTGAACAGTTTAGAGAAAGTTATTTTCTCATTGTGGTTATTCGCACTGAACTCATGCATCACATGGAAGAAGGTGAAAGTGGCGTATTAGACTGCAGACATACAGTTTTTATAAGCTTTAGATGTTCTTATGTCATGCTAAAACCTCAAAAATAATGTAACAGCAACTAACGACTTATGCATTAATATAGCCAGCATGAATATTGATTAGATAATGCATATTTAAATGAAGAAATACACAATGACCAGCATCAGGATTTGCAGTACAGATTCTGACAATCCAAAAGCTGTACGTCTACTATACGACGATGACGTATTTCGCTCAACGCAAAAGAACGCAAAAATGATACTTAAATCTCATATGCAAAAATAAATTTGTACACAACTTTAAATAATACATATTCAAAAATAAACCATAGAAATCTAAGCAAAGAAAATACGGCTGTTAAAAACTATCTACAATTGCTTGAATATAAAACCCGACTAGTATGGTAATAACTTAGCCTTCTAAATGTTACTCTACAACTGCATTTATTATTTTGGATTTAAATACAACTGCAATGATGATGCAGATTTATTGACTAACATGTCTCAATATACATAAACCGTGTGCTGTGACACAGGGGTAAAAGAACCCTACAGTAGCAGCAGGAAATGGTATTACCTTCACTAGTTTAACAGAAACAAGACTTAGTTGTGTCAAACTCCTGTTTACAGATCCCTGTGAACATTAAATACAAGCCTGCCCGACACAACAGACTTATAGTGTAACTCAAAGCATTCAGGAACCATCCACAGGTGCTTTACTGTGGATTTTGGGTTCGACTGTCCAGCTATCAGGTCAAGGGACTCTCAGACCAAACTTCAGTATGTAAAGAGAATCTAAGGCACCTTGGAACCCTGATATTATAAGTATGTAATGACCTTTAAACTCCCAACTCCTTTTCTTACTGGATACAGCGCTGATTGCAATGACAACCCAGTCAAGTGTGTTTCTGGGCCCTTCCCCGACTCAAAAAGAGTCTTTGAGAAAGGCTTAGAGCTTGTTTTGGGTCTTAGCCAATGATGTAATGTGCTTACTCTCTCGTCAAACAACAATACAGTGCTTTAGTGGCCAAAACCACCATAAATCTCATCTCCACATACTTTATGTGAGAAATTAGTTAATCCTACAACTGGACACAGACAAAAACATTCCCACAATGACGTAACTACCACGTATGGTCAATTCTGAGACCATCTGCGGTCTCAATGACCTCACACACGCACAAAACACACAACATTTTACTTAAGTGCAAACTAAATCTGTGGAACTTAATCTTGCGGTGAGCTTGCCAATTTGTAACTTTTTGTGCTGTAAACATGATGTTTAAGCGATATCTAAAAACAAGGTAGTTTGAGGGCCAAGTGGTGGGTTCGTATAACACGCCAAGATGTTCCACCTTCGTAAACCTGTCTAAAACGGACAACTTTAATGCCAAAGCCGGTCAGTTTTTATAGAGCAGTGAAGGTTTTTCATTATTTTCACTTTGGCACGAGGCCTCGGGATTGTGGGTAAAGAGGGGACCCTGAGCCGGACAAAGGGCTATGAGCTGAGGTTGGAGTGCTCACCTTCTTGCCAGTTTTTGGCCGGCTGTGAGAGGATTGTGGGGGGAAAAAAACGAAAAAGTATATTAAGGAAGGAAAAACAAAGAAGTGGAAAAGAAACAAAAGGGAAGAGGTTGGAGGGATAATGTCTCACCCTGATTTTGGTTTCTTGGAAAACCCAGCAGCTGAGGCACTGAGGCTTGGACTGGAGCCCAGGCTGACACGAAGACCAGAGGCGTCCACCTGGATCTCGTCCTCCTCCCTCAGGGCGTCCTCCAGAGCCGCAGCCACTTTAGGCGCGATCACCGGCCCCTCATAGTCTTTTGTGGTCCGTGTGGGCAGGTCCAACTCCAGCAGCAAGATGTTCTCAGCCTGGAAGATGGATGGGGAGAATATAAATAGAGGAAGGCAAAGGAGCAAGGATGAGACGCGTGTTTGATTCTCCTGAGCTCATCTGTGTCATTGTAAAGAGTGAAGGAGTGTTGTAACTGAAGCCTTTGTGTGGTGCCATGTGGGGGATTATGGGAACAGTTTCAGCATACCTTGTATCTGACATCAGGCTGCATCAACATCGCCATACGGGCATGCTGACTCAGAGGCCGTCTGTAGCCCACTGCAGAAACAGGCCTTTTCATCATTTGCTGATCACTGAGAAAAAGAGAGAGAAAGAACGTAATAGTCAAGCATGTAAATGGCCATAAACAACTTCTTCAATTTTCCAAAATAAGTCTCTGTACTTTTGAATACGAGTGATGGGGGTCATTTTCCAAAGGTCATCTTCTTCATCAAAAGTGGCTCTTGTCACGATCTTGTTCTTCTCCTCCATTGGGATGAAGTTCTCTATGATCAGATGTCTGGTGGGTACAACACAAATGTTCACAGGTCAATGAAATGACATCCTAAATTACTCATCCTCATGTTGTTTCAAACCTGCAAGAACTTCATTCCTTTGAAAACAAATTAGGATATTTTTGATGATTTCCGAGAGCTTTCTGACCCTGAGACAGCAACGCAACTGAAATGTTCTAGGCCCAGAATGATAGTAAAGACATCAGTAAAACAGCCCATGTGACATCAGTGGTTCAACCATCATTTTAAAAAGCTAAAGGAATGGATTTGCATGCATAGATTATTTTAATGATGTCATTATTGCCTTTCTGAGCCTTGATCATGGTAGTTGGACTGCTATCTATACAGAGTCAGAAAGCTCTTATTTCATCAAAAAAAAACTTAATTTATGTTTTCTGGAGCACAAAACATACAAAGCACTTTTTTTTATTCCATTCATACACAGAACAAGCTGTTCTATGATGAACAAGCTTTTAATTTTTTATTTTTGCAGCATAAATTCCAAAGTGTTAGAGTGATGCAACTTGTCCTCACAAATGAAGAAAAAAAATCATTAAAATAATTACTGAAAAACAGAAAACAAGCAAAAAGTCTTGCCATTATTATTATTTAAAATATTTTACTAATATAAAAAAAAATCATGGTATGATCAAAATGCAAAAAAAAAGTGACATCATAGAAAAACATACTCCTGAAGTACTTTTTTCCTTGAAATAAAAAATTTAGATTTAGATGTGTACATTCACATGTACTGAATCGTGTACAGAAAATTATTATAAAACATTATTGCCATTACTCGAAGGTTCAAGAAATTCCAAGAAATAGTGGTAACATACTGATTATTTGAATTAATCATTGATGCTGAATACATTTTTAATTTAATTTGTTATAATGTTGTAATGTCTTCTGTAATGGTTTTAATGATGGACATACTTGAGTTTGAGTTCTCTGGTCAGCTCATTCTGTGTCTGCTCCAGTTCCTGCCTGTATTTGACATGTTCATCCTGGGCGTCCTGAATCTCCGCCTTCACAGACTGCAATTTGGAAAAGAGCTACAGGAAACAGAAACAGACAGGACATTCAAAAAAAGATGAGGCTCTTCATATGAATAGGTAACTCTATACACTCAAGTAAAAGGAGGTCAAATTCAGTCGTGCAGATGATACTTAACAGGAAGGATAGAGATCTGCCATGAGAGCTGTCCTACTACTAAAGACTCCAGAGAATACAGCTGGACTCTAAAAATACATCTGATCTCACACACACACAGCCTTCCTAAAATCATTCAAACAGCACTCTACTAGACAAATGTATCTAGACAGACAAATACCTTTTTCAGTTTCTTTGTCTTAATGTCAACTTCCTGTTGCAGGGAGCTGTACGTCTCTTTGAGCTCCAGTGTCTCTTCGTCATGGCACTCCATCTCCTGCTGCATCTCCCTTTCCCGCCTTTTCTGCTCACAAACACATTCTGAATGTTTTAAACATATTTGCATTTCACAAGCCTAAGTGGAACTGCTCGTATAATGTTTATAATATCCTAACAGTGAGAGAGTTACATGCATATTTCTGTCCAATCACTGTCGAGATGTAAATTCATTGTTGAACACGATGCAAGTGCATCAGAATTTCTTTGTAAGCTGCAAAAATACAAATCCAACTAAACACAGATAGGACAGCTGAGTGAAAAATAGCTAACGCTTTAATCAGATTTTTTTTTTTTTTCCCATTTGAAATCCAGATTCCCAAAATTGCCACATAAAGTATAAGGAGGCTCAAATAACCCGTCTCCTTCAAACAACCTTGAGAACTGAAACACAGCCCTCCTCAATCTCTCTACAGCGAGTTATTGGAAACTGTACCTGCTCGGCTATCTCCTGTCTCTTCAGCTCCAGAATCCTCTGCTGCTCATTGGTGTGGTCGACAATGTTCTTTCCTCCCACGAGCAGCTTGCTTTCCATGGCCTGAAAGTGACAAATTGGCTATGTATTTATCCAGATAACACAATGACACGATATTAGCCAAGCTAAGAGAAGGATTGTTAGAAGTATTTATTCCTGAAACGAATATCTGATCTTCACAATATTTCATTAAATCTTTGAGTCTGCAGGGTACATCAAACGTGACGAGAGAAATCGTATGAGTAACAAAATGAGGACAAACATGTTTTTTCTATTGTGCTGCAAAAACAACATACAGTGCAATCAGTGTAGTCTAATTGAAAACAAATGACTCACAAGCTGCTTCTTTTAATGAATCAGTGGGAAAAAAAACCTACAGACTCACAAATTCACAAAAGCACTCAACACATAAGTTGGTTGTTGTTTTTTTCAGCATGACTGGTCAGGTCAGTTGTTACTCTGCCAATATGGTCACTGGTCCAAGTTTTTTTTTTTTTTTTTTTAATTATAAATTTAAATGTATTTTTCATAATTACAATTTTTTGTCCATAAAATCATGGAATTTTTTTTTTTCTAATTAACTAAGATTCCTAAAAATTATATATCATGGTTTTTAACATTTAAAATAATACCACCACATCAGCACAATAGAAGGATCATGTGACCCTGCAGATTGGAGTAATGATGCTGAAAACCCAGCTCTGGCACAACAGAAACATTTTTTTTTTTTTATATAATATATTCAAATAGAAGATTATTTTAATTTGTAATAATGTTTCACATTACTGTTTTTCCAGAGATTTCTATCAAATAAAATTGCTTGGTGAGCAAAAGAGACTTCTTTCATAAAAATCCTATTGACTCCAAACTTTTAAACAATAGAATTTTACCCTGAGATCTGCAATATCTAACCTTAACTTTGGCCGTCAGCATCTCTGACGCATCCTTTTCTTTGCGAAGATCATCCATCTTCCTCTCCTTCTCCTTCAGCAGCCGCTGCTTCTCCTCGGCTACCAGGCTGTGGTCCTCCATGATGGCCTTTCTCTCCTTCTCTAGCTTCTCTTGTTGTTCACGCCAATAATCAGGGATATTCTCATCCGCATCCATTCCTTCCTCTTCGTCGTCATTCTCATCATCATCTTCCTCGTCATCCTCTCCATCTTCTAGCTCTTCTCCTCCTTCTCCAACCCTCCTTCTCCGCCTTTTTCTCCTCTTCCTGCCAGACCTCTTCTCCAACTGTTCTTTCAAGCGGGCAATCTCCTCCTGAAACTCCCGAAGCAGGGCATCCTTGGGGTCTTCGTTGACGCGGGGTTTATTCTTGATGTTTTTGGCACGATTTGCATAGCGTAGCGTGGTCAGCGTCTCCTCCAGATTGTAGGAAGCAGGTCCGATGTTGGCCACCATAACCGTACGGGCATTTCCTCCCAAGGAATCCTGAAGCAGTCTTGTAAGTTTAGAGTCACGGTATGGGATGTGGGTGCTTCTCCCATCCACCAGGGCTGAGATGACATTGCCCAAAGCTGACAAAGAGAGGTTGATTTTGGTGGCTTCTTTCAAGCGCTCACCCTGAGCACCAGTTTTGGTCTGCCTTTCACTTCCTGCCAGGTCAACAAGGTTGAGTTTCCCAACCCGAATGTGGTTCTCCCCATCAGGACCCAACTCACTGCATTCAACGGTGATGACGAAGATTGCGTGAGAGCGAGAGCTGTGCTCATTCATGTTTGTTGCACCAACCGAGCGGTTCTGGTTCCCCACGTTCATCACATGCTCAATCTCACGAACACTTTTAGTGACGAAGGAAGAGAGGTCTTTAACGTAGACACCCGTATCCGGCCTCTCTTTGAGCTCCAGACGGCGCAATTGGTCTTTCGATAAAAGGTCCCTGATCTCTTCTTGATAAATCTCCAAATATGAAGCCCTGACCAAGTACTGCTGGTTCTGAGAACGGGAGATGTGTGTAAAAATGTGTTCAAACGAGTTCGGAATGACACCCCTCCTGTCTGGGTCGTTTCGTACCCCTTCCATTGTGAAAGTCTTTCCGGTGCCAGTCTGGCCGTATGCAAAGATGGTCCCATTGAAGCCAAACAGCACAGAGTCCACTAGTGGACGGAAAGTCTCATCGTAGAGCTCCATCTGCTTTGAATTCCAGTCGTAGACTGAATCAAAGGTGAACACTTTTGGGTGGTCATGAGAGGACGCTGCTCGAGAGTTGCGCACAGCCACTTGCCCAAACTTCACATCCACAGAGACCACCCTCTCAAAATTTGCGGCCCTCTCTTTCTCATTCATGGGGCGGCAACGCACCACTACTTTAACGGATTCGGAGCTCTTGCTTTTAGACATTTTTATGGCTCTGGCGAATCTGCTGGCTTCTCCTAATGAGGTTGTAGTTTATTTCACAGTGACGGTGCTGCCAGCATCAGAGCCTGCAAAACATGATGCAAATCAGTGAATGGCAAAGGCAAGAGAAAAACTTGTGTTATGGGTATACCAAACAAACACAAAAAATATTATTTATCCTGGTAAGTGAATCTTAGTAACCTCATTCATAAAAACAATGAATAGCCCAAGTACATATTTGGTAAGCAATAAAATAGAGTAAGCTAATTTCAAGCTTACAACAAATATACAGAAACCCATTTTTATGATGAGCATCCTAAATCATAACCAGCAAATCTAAATTATTAAAACACTATTTACTATTTTAATGAATTAGGCCTATTTCCTAATTATGAATCCAAGTCATAGTTAAACAATGTCACAATTAGGAGATAAAAAAATTAAACTGACATAAGAAAGTTAAAAAAAAGTTCAAATTCAACATTTTAAAATCACCTTATCATCACATAATACTCAGAATTTCGATGTGTGCCACAATTAGCCTATGACGTAGCATCTTATAATTTTGTCTCTCTATCGCATACCATCATACTATTGATGATTGCGTGAGAGCGAGAGCTGCTCATTCATGTTGCTTGCACCAACCGAGCGGTTCTGGTTCCCCACGTTCAGCACATGCTCAATCTCACAAACACTTTGTCCTAAAATCAAAAACAACACCTATTCTTGTTCAGGAACCCTTTTTGAAAGGTTTTGATCCACTTCGAATGTTGACTACTGTATAGTGGGTCACGGCTTGATGATCTTGGGACACTGTTGGTCCTGAGACCAAACCAGTTGAAAACCACTGCTTAGATCGTTCGGTTCTCTTCACCATCGTCTCTATTAAGCGCGAGCTTTGGTGTTATGTGTGTGTGAGCTCTGTACCTGAATCTATATGCGGAACAGACAAACATGTCATTGCTAATAACAAGTGCAGGCAAATGTCTTTAATATGTCACAAATTAGAAAAGCAATACAAAAATTTTGCAATAAATAGAACATTTTCATTTTTTTTTTTCCCCTGTAATACCGATAGCAGAACCGTTAACGTCAGAGCTCATCAATACTTAAAAATAATATATATATATATTGTGAGACAATTTTTAAAATCTCCTTTACCTCATAACTCTCATACTTTTGTTTTTTGTTTTGACTTATGCCATAATTATGACTTAGGCCTACAATTGTAAAGTGCTTTGGGTATATAGCAACACACAAAGTGATATATATTTGCTTCATTCATTTATTAGTATCTTAAAGTTTTGTCTCTTTATTTCATACCATCATAATTTTCAATCTCAGGTGAAAGTGGTATGCTTTAAGTGTTTGCTGAAACATACCACATCCTACATTTACAAGTAGGTACACAAATGTAGCTCCTTATTTATTATTATTAATTTACCAATAAACAAAAACAACATCTGAAATGTATATAATACTGTGTATTTAGTGTGTTCTACTGTTTGTAAAGAACTTTGAACTGCATAAGCTTGTTTGGAAAAGTGCTATACAAATAAACAAATGAGCTTGTTAGAGACATTTACAAGTTCAGACGTGTAGAGTCGTTTATGCCACTCCTAAAACATTATTGTCATAAGCAAACCTGTAACGTTACTCAGCATTACATATGTAGAAAATCACACGTCTGAAGTAGCTTGTGTTATACCCAAATTATTATTTAAAGACTGCTAATAATAACAAAAATTTACACAATAAAACGCAATCTATTAACTACTAGCTTACATTAGCTATAGCAACAAAGCTAATTCACCTCAGCCCATCTGAAATCGTTTAATCTCAAATATCCCTGTAAATCTGGGTTAAATGAGTCAATCTCAGTCTCGGTTGTCATCTAACATTAATATAGCTAGACATAACGGCGATAAACAGACAAATAACGTTACTTGTTTTCTGTTCTGCTGAAAATCGTCGTTGCTTCAACTGAAATGATGGTATTTTTATAGTTCGATAATATGATATTGCTAATATTAGCTTGTCAAGCTATGAGGATGGAGTTCATCAGAGACTCAAAACAAGCGGCCTGGCAACGGCAAACAAACGGTGTCATTATTAATAGAGCACACGCTGTAGAAATACACAGAAAATGTAACTCACCACTCCCCTCCCGAACAATTTAACTTGTGAATTACGCCGAAGATCACCGTCGCCTTCATATCCATCAGAAGCACATAGCTCGCAAACCTGTAAGCGTTGAAATATACAAATTCAGCCGTGTCTCTGCTCACGACCTCCTTCAGCCATGTCTGTCCCTGCGAGGAGTAGGAGAGAGGAAAGCTGTGCTGGGATCCCCCTGCAGGCCGGGATGGATCTGCTACTTCTGCTAGATCGATCCAGACTCGAGACACTTTCCCAAGCCATTTCAAATGGGCGCTATAGATATGTATGTAGTTTGTATGTCGCGATGGAATAACAAAGTACCACTAATAATAAAGTTATGGAATGGCTTGTGGTTTTATTCATCAAAAAATAAAAATGCTAATGACATTTTCAAACTGACAAATACATTTAAAACCCTGTTGTTCTTCATACAAAATAATAATAATAATAAAATAAAGACAGAAATATATACTTTTACTAAGCATGGATGTTTTAAATTTATCAAAGGTATATTTATTTTGTTAGAAAACATTTCTGATTTTATGTATTGCCATTTTAAACTGAAATAATTTAATTATGGTTTCCACAATATTTTTAAGCAGGACAACTCTTTCAAAACTGATAATGAGACATTTTGAGCAGACAATCAGCATATTAAATGGTTTTTTTTTTTTTTTTTTGGAGGATTATGTGAAGACTGGACTAACGATGCTGAAGATTTATCTTTGCATCAAAGGAATAGATTACATTTAACCTAAATTAACATTAGTTACATTAGTTATTTTATACTTTAATTCACAATATTATGGTGTTTGCTGTAGTTTTATCAAAGAAATAGCCTGGATGAGCATAAGAGACATCTTCCAAAACCACTTCAAACTTCTGAATTTTATTGAAGTAACCATAGCATTTAAATTTATATAATTGATTAACAGTGACAATGCTCATTAATCAATAGTAAAATACTGTTAATAAGCCAGTTAGTCCCAATGATTAATTTTGACAGATTAAAAAAAAAATATATATATATATATATATATAGTATTCAGATCTCCTTAAATTCACTCACTCTTTGTTATATTGCAGCCATTTGCTAAAATAATTTAAGATTTATTAAAAAAGAAACACTTTAATATCACATGGTATTCAGAACCTTTGCTCAGTATTTAGTAGAAGCACCTTTTGATCTAATACAGCCATGAGTCTTTTTCGGGAAGATGCAAGTTTTTCACACCTGGATTTGGGGATCCTCTGCCATTCCTCTCCAGTTCTGTCAGGTTGGATGGTAAACGCTGGTGGACAGTCATTTTTAGGTCTCTCCAGAGATGCTCAATTGGGTTTAAGTCAAGGCTCTGGCTGGGCCATTCAAGAACAGTTACAGAGTTGTTGTGAAGCCACTCCTTCATTATTTTAGCTGTGTGCTTAGGGTCATTGTCTTGTTGGAAGGCAAACCTGGAGTCCTGAGCACTCTGGAGAAGGTTTTCTTCCAGGATATCCCTACACTTGGCCGCGTTCATCTTTCCCTCGATTGCAACCAGTTGTCCTGTCCCTGCAGCAAAAAGGCTCTTCTCCCCCCATAGCTCATAGTTCCCCGATAGTCCCAAACGTCTTCCATTTAAGAATTATGGAGGCCACTGTGCTCTTAGGAACATTAAGTGCAGCAGAAATTTTTATAACCTTGATCTGAGCCTTGCCACAATTCTGTCCCTGAGCTCTTCAGGCTCAAGCTTAAATATAAGAGTGTCAGAGCAATGGGTCTGAATACTTACGACCATGTGATATTTCAGTTTTTCTTTTTTAATAGATCTGCAAAAATATCAACAATTCTGTGAATAGAGGGAAGAGGGAAAAAATTAAGGGGATCTGAATACTTTCTGTACCCACTGTATATATATAGTTTTTTCTTTTTGTAGATGCATATGTATTTAATTTTTAAAACAAGGCCTTTTAAAATAGTTCATTAAACTAAAGAAAAAACCATAACACACAAAATACTGCTTGTAATATTTTTAATTGTAAACTAACTTGAGGAATGTTGTACAAAATTACTAATAAGTACATCTTAAAACATTTATAATATTTCTGGTTTTATAAAATTTGGTTGACTCTCAAAAACAATGTCATCTTGTGTTACTAAGACATCAGAAAACCCGTGACATACATACATTATTTCATACAGTGACACGTATGTTCATCTTCAGCACTAGAGCACTGCACATCTGGATGCCTCTGGAGGTCATAAATGGCCTTCAATTATAAAAAAAAGTGCAAGTTCTAACCACTAACACTTGACTCTTCTCTCTAGTATAATTACTCTACCCTCACAGGGGGCAGTTTTTTACTTCCTCAAAAAATGCAAATGAGCCAGTCAATACAAACAATCCAGTAGAAAAATATCAATGATATCATGGTTGCTCACAGTAAATGTAGTAGTGCAACATGGGAGAAATGCAGCATCCAGAGAAATTATTAATGTACTAATCTTGTTCTCCCTTCATTTTATTAGATGAACCTTAACCAACCCTTGAACCCTTTCCTGTTCAAAATTTCACCAGACAACTGAAACATGCAAAACTTCAAAAAGCTTTCCGTTACAAAAACGTTACATCTTTATTTTATTAGAGTTCCTCTTTTTCTTTCTTTTTTCCTAGGTAGTCCATCCCAAAGAATGACGAGGGCCTCCCGTGAACATCTCTCTCCCTTTTAACAAAGGCTGAGAAGGACGAAACACAGTTACCGATGAAGTGATCGGCCTGACCGAGGATATACAGGTCTATCTGAGCAGTGTCCGGCTGCAAGCTCACCACCTTTACCTGCACAAAATGGGTCATCAGCTTTATATACTGTTCACTAAATTAATCACACATCTGTAATGTTCAAATGTTAATCCTCACCTTGCCCTTGAAGAGTTTCTGAATCTCTGCAGTGTGGGATTCTGAGTCTGTGGCTATGTAAACGGACTGAGCTTTGGTGATATTCACCCAGAGCTTCACCGCACGCCGGATCTCAGGCAGATCTGGTAAACACATGTTCATGGTCAGCGGCATGGCAGTTTGGCGGTCGTATCCCACACACTGTGGAGATGCCATGAAGTGAGGACCGGTGTCACCTGACTTCAGAAGCTTGCAGGCATTTTGCTGCGTGGAAAAGTAAAAAAAAAACATCTATATTTAAAAAAATAGACCGAAGGATTAGGTATATCATCCAGTTTGTGTATTATTTACTGCATTTTGTATTGGTACTCCAATAAAACTGTCACAATAACTTATAGAAAATATATTTTACAGTTATACAGGTAAATATTTTCAACATATGCAGTGTGTGTGTGTGTATTTATATATACATAATAAATAAATAAAAATATATATATATATATTTTGAATACTAACTAATGATTTCATAGCACTATATGTATACATATGTGTGTGTGTGTGTGTGTGTGTGACCCTGGACTACAAAAATAGTCCAGTAAAATAAGTAGCAGTTGCCAACAAGACAGTTTAATTAAAATTACCAAGTTTTCTTTTATTCCAGAAATTATTAGGATATTAAGATCTTGTTACATGAAAATATTTTGTAAATATATAAAAATTTCTGCTTAGTAATATTGAATGCTAAGAACTTGTTTTGGACAACTTTAAGGCAATTTTCCTAATATTTTTTGCACCCTGAAATTTCATATTTTCTCTAGTGATTATCGTCATTTTGATTCTAGAGACCGTCTCTGCATTTGATAAATAAATAGCTTAATCTCGTCATTATACATTACCATCACGCTGTTCTATTTGATAATGTTCAGTGCTTTGCTACAATCTGTAATGTTAAAAATTATATAAATAAAAGTGACTTGACTCTGCCAAATATTGTTTTATTCTAACAAACAATACAATTAATTTAAATGTTATTTATTCACCTTTCAGAAGATGTATAAACCTTAATTTCAAACAAAATTGACCATTATGACAGTTTTAAGGTCCAGGGTCATATATATACTTCTATTCATTAATTTGGTGTGTGATTTTTGTTTATTTTATTTTTTATGATTTGTCTCATAAACTCTTTTCATAAGTCTCTTATGCTTACCAAACCTCCATTTACTTAAAAATCACAATAAATTTTGTGAATTATTTAAAACTTCTGCTTTAATGTGTCTTAAAATTTTATATACTTATTCATTTTCAGCTTTCAAAATTAAAGGAATCTTTTATAACATTTTAAGTGTAATTTAAGATCAGGCACTTTCTTAAAGAGCCGACCACACAGCTTTCAAACGACTGCTGAAAACCCATCTCTGACATCATAAAAAAAAAACCTTAACCCTACTCTTTCTTTTCCTTTCTAGCATGCACTTTGAACAACGCCTGTTATATGGTATTATGAGCACTTCCTAAGTCGTTTTGCCCCTTTGGACTAATTGCTTGATGTTTTCCCCACCTGTAAGTCGCTTGGGTAAAAGCGTCTGCTAAATGAATAAATATAAAATGTAAATGTTTTGTTAAACAATGCATAAATAATACATAATACTTAAATTCCTCTTTTGTAAGTCAATTTGGAAAAAAGCGTCTGCTGAATACATAAATGTGTAAGTACTCATTTTAACACCATTATAAGATTTTGTAAGTGCACTTCAAATTAAAAAAAGAAATTAAATTTGCATCTGAATTATGGGAAACTGTCCATTCTCATCAGGCCACTCACCCAATCTGAGCCAATTCTCAGATGAATTCCCACGTAGGGTCTGTTTAGCAGGCTTCTGATTTGGTCTTCTCCCTCCTGTACCATTTTTTCAGACCACACCATATACTCCTGCAGTCCAATGTGCTCCTCTAGAATGGGGAACTGCGCTGGGGCTCCTGGAAGAGCGAGAACTGGATGCTCTTTTGGGGGAAACCTGAAGAAATAGAGAAAGACAGAATTTGAGAGTGAGAAGTCTGAGTGCAATAGTTTATATAGTGAGTGTTTCAGCTCAAACATACCTCTTTATCCAGTGCGGCTGATAGTACGAGCTGAATGACAGTCCTCCGAAAAGAACAGAGCGATCAAAGTCGACTCCAATATGGTCCCAAAATGGACCGAATGGATTTCCGTCCTGCAGAATCGACAGGCTATATCACACGTTCACTGGTATAAATATTTAGGAACGCATGCTGCTTTCGTGAAATAAAACAAAATGCAGATCTGCTAGAAGTCCGATAGATGGCAGTGTTTCCATAACATGAGGAATAACAGATCAGAAAAGGAAAAAAAAAATTGATGTGCAGCTATGTAGAGAATTTTGGATTGTGAAAATCTGGCAAAGAAGAACAAACACCCTTATTACCTTCATCGGACAGCTCTTTTTGTCTATGCTCCTGTGAGCTGCAGATTCAAAGCAGTAGGCCAGTCTCTGACCTGGGGGCCAGTGCGTAGGAGCTAAGTGCTCCATGAAGTCCTCCAGACTCACCACACGGTGGTACTGCTTCACTGGCTCCAACTGAAAATACTCACTGTAGGGAACATGCACCTGTTACAGAGAAACACAGAATCATACTATACCTGATCAATACGCCTACTGATCTACTAGTGTGACTAGCTAGTCATTAGATGTTTGATCAGCTTCTATGTTTTAAAATTAGCTGGGTGCTCATGGTGTTTCAGCTTTGAACATATGACTTATGATAAGTTTGGACTGTTTAATGATCATCATGAACCACCCAATGATCAATTTAAACCAGTGTTGCTATTGTAACTTAACTGGTGTAAAATACTAAACCAATTGAAAACAGTTACTACACAATAGATAAATATTAAATGAAACACCTAAAATTAAAGGGGAAAAAATTAGAAAACTCGCCTTAACTAAAATAAATGTAAAGCTAAACAGAATTGTGCGTACATAACAAAATTACTAAAACAAACTAAAACCATATTGTTTATAATATAAAATAAATAATATAAAAGTTATATAAATATAAAAGATAATGCAAAATAATAAATACTATAATAGTACATAAAGTAACATTGGTCAGGACAAGCGAATGGCCAAATTTTGATCCAGTGTTGCTATTCTTAACTAAACTGATTACATTCATTTTTGACAATTGAAATAAAAACTGAAATTAAATTAGCATATTGAAAACTTAAATATTAAAATAACAAATGGCGCTGTTTCAATACATAATAAAATCATTTAATATTGAAACGAGCGAATTAAAAATAAAGCCAGCTATAAAGCAGGCAGTTACCGTGTTTAAAACGCTATCAGCTTAAGCTGGATTTCCTAGATTTGCTGTGAGTGTGACGTGAGTGACAGGTGCAGTGTTTACATTCTGAAAAGGAGGGGAATGATGGAAGTAAACAATCCACGGCGGAACCGCGAGGGTTCGGTTCAACATTTTAGCAAAAGCCAGTGATCCAAGAAAATGATCCACCTGGTTTCCAAACCGACCTAAAGAAGAACATACAGGAGGAACGTGTTTATTACTCCAACACAACACGTACAATACCGGCGCTTTTTAACCGTACAGTCCTCGCTTTGGGTCTACACGCTGCATTTAACTGTGTTTGAAGACTGTGTGGATGAGCTAATGAGTAAATGTCTCAGAAGCGTCATGCTCTCATACCCATGCACGGACAGTATAAAACGTATCCGTTTTCATCCCACGTCACGTCTGCAGCGTCGATAAATACGTGCAATGAAAGGAGTGTTACATGCAAGTAAGTTACAATAAAAAGTTTTAGATGCTTTGGTCTGGCCGCCATTGCTGATCATTCGCTATCCCACAATGCACTGCGAAAAGAGAGTTAACCCTTTACATCCTGCTGAGTTTTGAAACAAGAGTCTTTTTTTTTTTTTTTTTACTTTTTTAATAAGTTAGGAGTCCTATGATAACTCTTAACAATTTGGAGAATTAGAATAGATTGTAGATTCTCAGACAAAATGTGATGTATTTTAAACTGTGATGACAGGTGGGTAAGTTGTAATTTAATATTCTAATAATTTTTTTTTGTAATCCTAATAATTTAATATTTAATATATTTTAAAGTTAATATTATTTACCTCTGTACACTGGGGTTGAGTGTCCCCCCGTTTAAAAAAAAAGGTATGTTTTGATGCTGGTTTAAACTGGTCCTTTTGCTGGTTTTTGCTTAAACCAGCATCAAAACATACATCAGAGCAGTAGGCATAAATTCTCTTATGGAAGTTTGTTCTATATCAGTCAATTTACGCACACTTGCTTCTTTTGTCTGACTGTTACCACTTACCCCAGTATGTGTAGTGGGGCAGATTGTAACAAGGGCACTTCATGTATTTAACATCAACTTATAAGGACTGTGATGGTCTTACAGAGGTTTGAGTTGGTGGCTTTTGTAGTGAACAAATGTGAGTGCTTTGAATATAAGTTTAAGCACCCTAGATCAAAAATATACTGAAGGTGAAACAAAAACTGTTACAAACATACCTGGTCTACCCCTAAAATAAAATATTAAAAATATATGAAAACGAAAAAGAATAGAAGTTTGCAACTTGTTCCCAAAATTTTTCTACTGACTCCCAACTGTTTTTGTGTTTAATATTCTATTTAAGTGACTGTTTCAGTAA
Source organism: Enteromius trimaculatus (assembly GCA_032361065.1). Lineage (NCBI taxonomy): Eukaryota > Metazoa > Chordata > Actinopteri > Cypriniformes > Cyprinidae > Enteromius > Enteromius trimaculatus. The sequence goes on along the minus strand of JAUMHP010000037.1, from coordinate 592,694 downwards.
AACATCTCTAAGAATAAAAAAAAAGAAAAAGAAGAATAGAAAATATATAAGGTGTCCAAATTAAGTTTGTAAAAAATGCATATTACTAATCAAAAATAAAGTTTTAATATGTGTACGGTAGGAAATTTATCTTCATGGAACATGATTTTACTTTATTTCTGGCATAAAAGAAAAAATTATAATTTTGACCCACACAATGTTTTGTTTGCTGCTGATACAAATAAATCACATATGCTTGTTTTATGACCTGATGTGATCCAACCGGCTTTGTTTCAGCATTTAAATGGTGCAGACGGGATTTCAAATAAACTCATATTTTGATGAACAGTGTGCATTTTCTTAATTGCATGTCTATGTGATTATAACCTAGTGAAAAACACAATAACTTGTCCTGTGTCTCCATTGTTCTTTTCTTTTGCTTTGCTAGCTATGTATTGTCAGTTCTTTTGTTCAACACTAAGATCAACTCAGACTGTGTCGAGTTGCTCAGATGAGCAACAAACTCTTTTAATAACCTTGCAGAAGAAACTGATTAATTTCTGTCGGAAGAATTTCTTATTTACTCAAAAGTGACTCATGTGTGAGCCATTGATTGCACTGAATGGATGTCACATGTTGAGTGTTGTAGTCTGATCTAGAACATGAAGCCTTCACTGCTGCTATGCCTCTCAATACATATTAATTTAAAGACAGTTTACTTACAAATACAAAAGAATCAACATACACTTTTCCCCCACGGACAATTTCACGTGTAGTACACACAATGTCAAAAAACGTTGGGATGTTAGTTCATTTTCTTGTCTAGAGTAAGAGCAATGTGTTAAAGTGTTAAAGTTACACGTTAGAGAGGATTCATGTTTATGGACCTGTACATATTTGGAAAAAGAATTGTAATAAATTAGCACTTGTACTGTTGTTTAAATCCTAAAAGTATATATATATA
>JAUMHP010000037.1:553184-570470 GCA_032361065.1 Enteromius trimaculatus | reverse complement strand
ATTAAAGATTGGACCGTCTTGTAACAGAAATTATCAGGCCTTTGGTGCCCTTTGCAGGTATTGTATTACATTATGTACTTTTTTACAGTGTTATTAAATGAAACCATAATTAAGCCATACACCATATATTGCCTCGTTGTTTTTATATTTTTAATAATAAAAAACGAAAGTTCCCCCCCGGGGAACTGGTGCCCTACGCAGACTGCGTACTCTGCGTATAGGGAGCGGCGGCACTGGGAGTGTGCCACAGGAAAAATGTGTTGGGTCTCATGTAAGGATGCCAAACGAATAACAAACCTCACTAACTGAAAAATGTAAGATAACCTGAAAACGCCTGATTTGGCGAGCATGCACTGTAAAAATGGCTTTGATTTGATCAGTAATGCTACGGTAAAAACTGTTAAAGGGTTAATGGTAAATTCCTGTAAAATGCACAGGTAAAACTGCCATAAACTGAAATATTGTTTGAATTTGATGTTTTTTCTTTGATCAAAAGGGAATGATGATAATATGGTGCGTGAGAGTGTGTTGCTTTCATCTTTTAGTAAGCTGTGAAACCAACACAGATATGACTAAAACGGCAATCCATCGACTGGCCGCTAAAAAAGGGAGCAGCAAAAAGGGAGTCAGTCCCTTAGACTCCCCATGTTAAAATATCTAACTTTACAGCAGAAAAAAACAAGTGATTTAAAAAAAATCATTTTGATCTATATAGCAAATTTTGCCTTTCATGACAACTCTAATTTTTTTTATAACTCATCCTTTTAAATTATATTAAGCTTTAATATGAGCAGAACTAGGTGGGTGTGGTTTTATCAACCAGCTCCCACCTCTTTGCCCATTTTGACCGAGAGTGACGCATGGTGATGTGATTCCAACATGGCAGCTCTGCCACTTTTTAGCTTCAAAAAGTCTACAGTCTATGGGTTGGAGTTTAAAAAAACACGTCCAGTTATAACACCTTTTCAGAAGCATGAATGGATTAAATAGTTGCTGATTTATATAATTGCTTACCATTTTAAATCTATTGAGCAAACATTGATGGCAATAAAAACAAATGTTTAGAAGAGTCTTTCATTCCCAAATCAAAAGAACATAATGACTCTAATCTCACCCATTCTTGTTCTTATTCAAAGGTGTGAAGCTACTATAGAGCACTTGATGGACCAACCCATCCAAGATCCAAGAACACTTCACAACACATGGTAAAAAAAGAACTCTGATGCTTTTTCCTTGATCCCTTTTCAATGCTTCTCTTTTCTTTTTCTTTTTTTTTCCCTCTGTGGTCCAGTTCTCTCTAATCTCTCAGTGCCATTTCCAAGGCCTGGTCACAGCCACTGTTTTTGCACATCTGTCAAACAGCATTTGATAAAAGCACAGAACCTCCCCACCAAGACAGGACCAGGAAACAACACAAATTGCTCTATGCATGGTTGAGAGGATCAATCACTTCAGAAATAATGTTCAGAGGCTCCTCAAGGCATTACTCCTCGAAAATGCATTTGTCAATAGACTCATTTGATAGCCTCTGTATTTCTCACCCATCAAAATTAGACGAGGACCTGATGGAAAACACGAAAGGGATCAGAATAAAACTCAGTTTCAAACTTAAAATCGATGTAATTCTGAAGTCTGTTTACTAGAATTGAAAGAAGCCATTTATCTTTGAATTGATAAATTATGTAACCTGTCATTCATTCATGCATGGAATGCTCAGTGGGAACCAAGTCTTTTGTGTCACGACCATTCGAACACCACACATAAACCTGCAGGCCATAGTTTAACCAGTTTTACTCTTCCTCTCACTGTCACTTCACATACTGAATTGCTCTTTCCCGTCCGTGTGCAGAAATGTGCATCCATACTTTTCTGACATCGGTCTTTTTGTCTGTGTGCACAAGCTGTTTCAGGATCAATGCTTGCGGTTGCCCCCTTAAATGTCTCCAGACTATTTTATTTTCCCAGGCGTTCGTGCCAGTGATAAAGACAGCTTGTCGTTCGACTGGCATGCTTGTTGGTTGCCCAAGGCCTTGCCATTATTAGAACAATGTCACCAGTATTTACAGTTGCCTTCGGAGCGCTCGGCTTTGCCAGACTGACCTCAATGCTGTCTTCATAAAATAAAATGTTATTTATAAGCCTTCAGAGACGTTATGACCTTTTCCCCAATATAATTTTAAATGATTTGTCTAACTACTTGTCAGAGACGGTTAACATGAGTGTGCGTGCGTATATAAATACTGTACATAAGATGTTTTCTCCATATCCTTGCATTCTGTAAAAATATATTTTAAAAACATAAATGTACAAGTAAAATGTTTGCCAAAATGGGTAAAAAATGGCAGTTGTGTGTGCATTTATATATATATATATATATATATATATATATATATATTAGCACTGTCAAATGATTTATTGTGATTAATCACATCCAAAATAAAAGTTTTTGTTTACATAATATATATGTGTGTTTATTTTGAAATAGAAACGCATGCATGTATATATTGAAGAAAAATATGTTATGGAAACACATATACGTAGTTGTGATCATATAAGTTTACATACCCATTGCAGAATGTACAAAATGTTAATAATTGAAATAAAAAAGAGGGATCATAAAAATTGCATGCATTTTTTATGTGGTATCGTCCTGAATGACCCCCATTCAATCTTAATTCTGTGTAATTTTCTCGGTGATCCACAACTGTTTTTGGATTTTGTGATGAGTCCGAGCTCTGGCACTTTCTTTGGTTTTCTAGCATCTTCTGCATATTTGTACCTTTTTCTGACATTATGTATGATTTTGATATCCATTTTCTAACACCAAGGACAACTGATGGACTCAAGTATAACTATTACAAAAGACAATAACATGTACCGATGCTTAAGAGGGCCACACAATGCAATGAGAAATATAAAGCTTTATATTTGTATATTATCCAAAGCTGGTTCAAGAAAAGAAAATGTTTTTCAGGGATCAAGGCTGCTGAAAAAAATGGACAGTCACTGTTGCAATATATCCAGTCTTGGAAAATAAGAACGTCTCTAGCCAAAGATTTACTCTACGCTACACTTGCACCCAGCACTAAAATATGGGCTGCTCACAGCACTGCTACAAGGCTGTCTGCGAGCGTGACATGAGAACACCGTAAATGAAGAAGAGCTGGGAAGACGGCTGTTCCAGATGGAGAAATGTCCTGCAGCTACAGATGAAGAGTGGAGGGGAAACTCATTAGCCAGGCAGAGGACAAAAAGTCGTGCCGTAAGGACCGCTGCCACATTGGAGACTGCACAGGTACAGGAGCTGGCACAGCCCGTCACGCTCACATCAGTCTGATTATTCATGGTTGACATCATTTCCTAGAACGCCCAAGGAAACTGTACATCATTTACTACAATGTTTTACTGCAAAGAGAGTAATGGGAATTACACAAACCTCAACATGAATGTGTCCGGAAACAGTTTTTGGGGAAATGTTCTTAAAGAAATAGTGCAGACAGAAATGACAATTAACTGAAAATATACTAGATCTCAGACCGTTCAAAGATGTAGATGAGTTTGTTTCTTCATTAACAGATTTGCAGAAATGTATCATTATGTCGCTTAGCCAATCAATGGATGATTGATGGATTAATCACTTACTGTACCACTGTTTGAGAAACTTGTGAAAAAGAAAACAATAAAGGCCCGTTCGCACTAGGGTTGGATCGATAGACGATACCACCGTCAATCACCGATGGTTGATAAACATCACGATGCTGAGCTGGCATCGCGATCCTCCGGCCCGCCGCAGCAGAAGCACCAAGCTCGCGAAAAACACACTTAATCTATGGCGGCAAATCTATGCCATTAATAAGCAAGCACACCACTGATGCTGGCGAGCGCTGTAAATAATTTCTGCGAGAGGAAAACAGATGTACATGCGAAGAAACGGGGCCGCAAGCTCATTTCAAACCCTCGCACGAGCTCGATATGTTATCCGTGCGCAATTCAAGCACTCGCGCGCGATCATTCCTGCGCTCGATCCTCTCTCACCTGCTCTCGCGAACAGTTATTTTTGTCAGTCGTGGGGCGGGGCTTGGTGTTTTAGTTACAGCTAAACAGCCCCCCAATCGCCACCTACGACGGCGATATCATCGTCCATCGCGATGTTTTACATTAGACATCGTACGATGCCAAATTAGTCAACATCGCCCAACCCTAGTTCACACCAAGCACAATAACTATAAAGATAATGACAACTATATTTTCATCCACACTAGCAAACGATATTGTCTGTTTAGCTCAAGTGTGTCTGCCGCTTTAAATTCTCAAGCGTGTGATAAGCACGATTGATTCTGATTGGTTGTCAATGTTTCTATCGCTCATCAGCTGGAAACAATCGTTCCAGCGATATCATTTCTATGTGCATTTATTGTTATGGTTGTGTTGTGGACGCTGCTATTCTTTAACAATTTGTATAACTATATCTTTATCGTTATCGTCATCGTGCTTGGTGTGAACGGGCCTTAATAGCTGCGAAATAGAAACGCGAACGAAAAGCGAACAAACTAACCAGCAACTGAAAAGCGAAAGATCGTTGGTTTGATATATTTTATAGGAAGTACGAAGGGAATTAAAACAACAGAGAATGATAAACAGAAAAGTGAAACTACACAGAGCTACAAACACAAACGTCTCATCAAAACAGCAGACAGAAGCGAACGACACCAGAAGAGAATCCAAACAGATCTCTGACTGAATAACAGATTTCTGACCACCCCAGTCCATCAGATCTTGTGCAATTTGTTAAAAAAAAAAAAAACTACTTTTGACCAAACTATTAGGTCCATAATACATAGTCCATCTCTGGGTGTCCTATTTGATCCAAATCTACCAACATATTTGTTTAGATCTGTTTTGGACTGGTCTGTTTGTTTGGGTTTTTTTTTTCAAAAATGCAAATAATATTTATTAACAATATCATTATAGAATAATTATTATAATAATGTTAATAATAATACAACTTTTTTATTTATAATTCTGTCCATCATATTCCTAAACAGACAAAACAAATTCACATATGCACAAACTAGATGACCTGAGAAAACAGGAAACAATTTCCTTTTTTTAAATTTTTAATTAACTTCTTTGTTCTAATCTGTCATAACAAAGCATCCTTTATCGATCACCCTTTCTTCACCTCTCCAATGCATTTCTCAGGTCATCTGGGTCAACTAATTGCTAGTTTGTCCTTATGTGAACCTCTGGATATCAGCCAGCATTTTTGTAAATCAATGAAACTTCAATTGGCTCTTTGTTACCTGGGAAAGATCTCGGCTGCTGTTTTAATGGAGTAGCTGTAATGGCATTTGCCGCCGTCCTGTGCAAGGACAAAGCACATTTTCTGAAAGTACAAATGCAAATCATTTTGAAAAGTACTTTTATGTGGTAATGTTCTGTATACATTTCTTTATTAATCTAAACCATAATGGATGGTTAAATTTCAATGTCATTTTAAAGTACAATGTCCCAGCCTGCTCTCCGTCTCTCTCTGTCTGTGTTAGGTCGGTACTTGAGCTGTTTGCTTTGGATGATGAGCTGGTGTGGATGTTTGTTTCCTGTGCTTTGCATTCTGGTCATGTCAATAGTCAATGGACATCCGTGTAAAGACAATGAACATTAAGTCAATTAGGATGCAAATTACAAGGGTCCACATAAGCTTTGAACAAAAGGTTAGGGGACTGCAAGTACATAGCCTACATCAGGGTTGGGCAACATTGGCTTTCAATGCATGAGCTCGAATTTAATTCAGAATAAAAGGAAGTGAAAATCACTGAATTTAGGATGCCGGATAAAATATATACTTATGCCTATTTTTCAGCTTAAAAGATATGTATCTAAAACAAGTTAAATACAGTCAAATAAACAAAGACAAAGAAAATTAATAAATAAATAAAAAGTCCACCATTTTACACAATCATGCTATGTATAAAATATAAATACTGTTTGTTTGGGGTCAATTTCGATTTTTTAAAGCAGTTTCACCAAGCTCACTAAGGCTGCCTTTATTTGATAAAAAAATATAGTATTAATAAAATATTAATATATTGTTTTTTTATATTAGTATTAATTTTGTTTCAAAGAACTGCTTTATAGTTATATTATTGTAAAATGTAATTTATTTTTAACATAAATGCTGTTAAACTGTCACATTCTTGTCAAATGAAATTATTTAAAGTAATAAAATAATAGAAGTGCATTACTCATTATACAAAGCCAATTTTCCACAAACTAATATGATTCTTTGGGGTCTTAATGGAAAGATTGTAATGAAGTTTGTTTTAAAATTTCTATAAGATGGTGTAAAAAACACAGCTCTTTAGAAATCACTTGAAAAATATGTTTAGAAATATTTCACTTTAGAAATATGTTCTGTGTACTTCCCCTTTAAATCTTCACGAGCTCCTCTGACTCCACCCCTCTTTTCTGAGGCGCTCTCGAGGATCTTTGTTTAGCCGTATTCATAGTGAAACTTGCTAATTAGCACATTATTAAGAAAGGCGATTTGCAAAGATTCATTAAAAGACATTATACTCACTGCTTCTGTAGGTGAGGCTGGATCATGAATGGTTTGCGCGAACATAAACACATTTCTGTTGATCAAGGGTGCGTTCTCTTCAGAACCAAGCTTAACTTTAGTCCTCTGTGTCTTCAGTCACTCAGATGTCCGGGGTAAATCACTACTGCTATGTTCATTAATACATTCAACAACAAAACACCTCAATCTCTTAGGAGTCTTGCTTGTCTCTGCGTCTCGGTCTGATGACGGCTCACTCAGGGCGGTCACCCAGTTCAGTCTGTGTGACACGCTACTGTCAATCAACTATTGTGGGAGTGGCCTCTGTCTGTGTGAAGCCAAACAGACGTGCATTTGACAAAGGCTTGATTTCAGAAGGAGCAACTTATTCTTCTTTTAATTTAATAAAAAATACTTGTGGATCTTTGTCATTGTAGGGTGGTTGTGTACACACACTCCCAACACACATTTCAGTTCAAACTGCTTGAAGAAGTGCATGTGGCACCAGATGACCCCTTTAAAATACACCATTTGCAGCATACTCAGAATATGATGACATGTTAACACAAACAGAACAGAAATATCTGTTAAAAAACAGTATTGCGGAAACTTACTTTAAGAGTAATGCATTATGTTGCTTTACTTTTTGTCACCTGAGCCAGTCTTGCATATTTGTTTTTTAATAACATAAAAATAATCCAATGCCTTACTCCTGATTTCTCTCGACACTGGGACAGGGAAGGTAAGTAATTTTTTTTTTTTTTTACTTGAATGTGTTAAAAAGTAACTCAGATAATCATTGTAAATTTCAAAATAACTGCATTACTTTAGTAACTTGAAAAAAGTAATCTGATTACATGACTTCCATTACTTATCCCAACACTGCCTGCAATATTTTGAACACACCAAACATACTCATGGACTTCCAATTTAAGGTTTCACCATACCATGGAAATTTGGATTTCACACAATAAATCTCTCTCAGGAATGATCTGCCTCTGACCCTCGTTCACCCATATATTTTCCCCACTGCCATCCTCTTCCTCTTCCTCCCAGGCGTTCTTTCTCTTTCTCTTCCTGCTTCATTGTTCAAGGTTATGTGTGGAGGAAAACCAAAGCCAAACGCTCCATGGGAACAGATCAAAGAGAATAATTCCTTTCCTGTTCCTCTCCCTCTTTACCTCCTCCAGAGGCTCAATCCTGGGGCTGCACACACGTGATGTGTTTCAATCCTGGCCTGTGCATTCACAATACAAAACCGATGATAACGGGATTACGTTTTAGTCCTGATTATCACAGGGTGGCATATAAAGGACACATGTCTGAAAGAATTCCAGGCAGAAATCGTTATGTCTCAATAATGAAAGACACAGGTCTGGATGGGCAACACATGAAATTCTGAATTTTATTTATCTGGACAGATTTGGAGAAATGTTTCACGTCACTTACTCATCGATGGATCCTCTGCGGTGAATGGATGCCGTCAGAATGAGAGTCCAAACAGGCTGTTAAGATCCAAATTTAACCCCTGATTAAATGCTTGTAGGATGTTTCTGTATTTTTATATAGACCTATAAAAACTGAAATAATTTAATTGGTATTTTTGATTGACATATTTACATTAAGTAATTAAATTGCTGTTTTGTTTTTAAAATGGTGGCAGCTTTTAGAAAAAGAATGTTTCTAACATATTTGCGGTAGATGTTTTTATGGGTCAAAAGAACTAAAACAATAACTGTTTTTTTTTTCCCTTCTGTGAAAAACATGTCTGAACAGTGAAAAAATATTTCTTTTTTTACTAATTATTATTATAGCTTTATACCATGGTAAATTTGTAAATATAATTATATGCAGCTGTGGCTCATCTATAGGTAGGCACCCAAAAGCCTTAAAATCAAAATGGCAATAGAGGTTTGCTTTCATTTCATTTAAATTTAGATAGCCTTTTCTAGTTGTAAAAATTTAAACAAGGTTAAGATACTGACTTGGACTCGACTCGGACTCGAACCCGACACTAGTCAGTGCCATAGACCCCCCATGTTAAACAGCAGAAAAAAACATGTTTACAGCCTGGTTCAAAAGAATTATGTTGGTCTATATAGCTAATTTTGCCCTTCATGACAACTGTTATAGGGTGAACTTTTTTATAATTCATCCTTTTTAAAGATATTAAGGTTCTGCATAATTAAGAGTGCGAAAACTTGAGTGACAGATGGATTGTCGCTGCTGTCACCACCATCGAACTAGGTGGGTGTGGTTTTATCAACCAGCTCCCGCCTCTTTGCCCATTTTCCATGATTCGAGTGTGACCTACGGGTGACGTCACAGACACTACGTCCCTTTTTTTTAAAGTTTAAACAAATGTCTTGATGGATTTGTGTCTTATAAACACACAGATTTTTTTATCAGCTGTTTGGACTCCCATTCTGACTGCACCCATTTACTGACAGTATATGACAGAAAAATCTGAAAGTTTGTTGCAATCTGTTCTGAAGGTCTAAAAATCTCTTGAACGGTATTTTATGTAAATTGAGTGTGGCGGTTGAGCTTTATGTTTCTGCCAACTCTTTCGACATTGACGTCATTTCAGTAAGGGTAATAGAGAAGAATGGAGAAAACTTTGATTCATATTCAAGTCTGATTGCCAACTCTTAGGCCACTGAAAGCAAGGGGTTTCATACTGTATGTGAATAAGTTGAGTGTTAAACACGGTCTGGTTCGGCAGGCATTTCTGTTTGAATCTATAAGTCTTCTCAGCCCAGCCGATTTTTTTGATGTTGTAGGCACATTTATTAAATTGACCTGCCGAAAGCCCTTGAGTCTGATGTGACAGTGTCTGCTCTCATTATCGTCTCTGCTGAGAAATCCATCGCTGGAGCATTGAGGTGGTGTGAGGAGCCTTGATACATCCCAAGGGATGAAATATGAACTTAAAATTAGCTATTTACGTCCACTGATATGCTCAGAATGATTTTATTTAACATTTATAAGCACAGATTGAATTTTAAATAAATGAACTGTACTGCTCAATATGTATGACACTCACAAATAATGGATTCTTAAAACTCCATTAAAAACTCCATTAAACAAACTTAAAATGTTGTAAAGGTCTTTACTCTGTCAGATTTTACCATCAATTTTTACATTAAGTACTTAAAGAACTATTTAAATTGAGGCTTTCACCAAACAAGGATTGCAGATTTCCAAACGCTACCCTTCTCCCCCATTGGTCAGACCAACAAAAAGCCCCGCCCCAAACTTACACCATTGGTTGAGCCACTGTCGCAGTTACAGAGCCCGTCTTTCTACAGGGCAATTTCAGGGCAATTCAGCTACAAATGCTTAACATTTAACTGGTTCACTTTTAACTGTGTCTACACACTAAGGTAGAAAGTGTTTTAGTACTACAATGCAAAGCTTTATGTGCTGTTCTGAAAAAAACCAAGCCTCTGCTGCCCTCTGTAGATGTAAAGGGAGCCTACTGTCTCATAATGGCCCAAAGCTTTGTGAATGTAATTTTTATTCAGCCCAAAGTTTAAAGTTAAAAGGACCAACTCGATCAAAAATGCTAAAGGATGCGTATACAGATTAGGATAGCTTCTGGAATTCAATCTTACCTTCAAACAAATAGGATCCTAGTAGCCATAACCTACTTATCAAATGCAATAATTCTAAACATATAAAACTCCACTGATTACTTTCCCTCTAGCAAGTAGCCTACTTATTTGATTCTTTAACAAATTTGAAATTAAATACATGTGCTTGATAAAAGGAAAGGTTCAGCGACATTAGCTACACAGTCCTTTTTTAAAGTAAGTTTTTGTTTTGTTATTGTGCGTTACGTCGTCTTGTTTTTACGAGAGTAAAAGTCGAAATATTACAAGAATAAAGTCGAAACTGCAAAAATAAAAGTCAACATATTACGAGATTAAAGTCGTAATATTAAGAGAATAAAGTGAAAACTACGAGAATGAAAGTAAAAATATTACAAGAATAAAGTGAAAACTACGAGAATGAAAGTAAAAATATTACGATTAAAGCCAAAATAAATACTAAATTACAAGATTAAAGTCGTAATATTATGAGAATAAAGTCGAAAATACGAGAATAAAAGTCTTAATATTACGAGAATAAAGTCAAAACTATGAGAATAAAGTCAAACTGTTATGAGAATAAAAGTTTAAATATTATGAGATTAAAGTCGAAATATTACGAGAATAAAGTCAAAACTATGAGAATAAAGCTGAAATACTACAAGAATAAAGTCGAAAATAAGAGAATAAAAGTCGAAATTATACAAGATTATAGTCGAAACTAATAAATGACATACATGACATATATATCATAGCCTGTCATATAGCTGAAAGCTCTTTATAAGCTGTAATGTAAATCAATAATTTACAATAATTTTCATTATAAATGAGTCTATAGCATGTTTTCCCATGCCTTCTAAAGTTCCTTCACTTGCTATAAACTTGAAACAAAGAGGAAAAACACATTCACTTGAAAGCTGAGCTGTTTTATATCAAAAGCAGCAAGAAAATTAATGCGATTACTGGCATTACATGCTACAAATACTGAATATATTTAATACAGCGATCTGATAAGTAAAGAGCTTAAACAGCACATTACTGTAAGACACTATTAGTGTTTCGCTATAAAACTGAAAGCTGAGACTTCGTTTAGTACTAAAGGGACTAATCTTATTGCTATTGGGTTGCGCACTATAACGAATGCAATGGAAGACATGAAATATTATTTCCAAGCATATGACCCCACGAATATTACACACGATATAATTTCTGCTAACAATCCCACATAAATGCCTTTGTAGTGTATTAAAAAGGAGTTAAATAAGAGAGCTTCAGCGCCACCCAATGTGTGTGAGCTGATGTTAAGATCAAAAGTGGTTCCTGATCAGTCTTTTAATAAATATCATATTCTTGATATTACGCGGTTTCCGCGAGTTCTTAGATCTCATCACAGTAACATGAAGCAGTATTCAAATATGCCTAAATTCCGGTGGCATTCTCTCAATCCGGGTCATTTGCAAGTGCACTATACAAAATATTATACCTTTAACGTCAAAGATTTTCTTAAAACATTTTGACTTTATTTCCGTGACCTTTTGACTTTATTCTCGTAATATTTCGGCTTTATTCTCGTAATATTACGACTTTAATCTCGAAGTTTTAGATTTTTTTTTTATTTATTTATTTTGGTGGCACTAAAACGCCGTCGTATGTTTTAGTTATGACAGAAGCACATAACATATAACTTACAACAAAAGTACAAAGAGCAGGTGAATTTAGGTCAAGTTTCTTCACACCGCCTGTCCAGTAAGGGCGCTATAGGGCAACTGCAATATTTTAAAAGCAGACTTTTATGTCACCGGATGCGCGTCTCTTGTTGTGCCGGAAGTGAAGTGTGTTGTCGGCAGCGCAACGATGGCGAGCGCTACAGCGAAACAACCCGCGAAAACTGCAAGCAAAGGCGCGTCCGGAGGGACTGGAGGGGCCGCGGGCGGAGCACCGGCGATGCCGCTCGCCTCTCCACTCATGGGCGGCTTGAATAAGAAGAAGAAGCCGTTTCTGGGCATGCCTGCGCCGCTGGGTTACGTGCCCGGTCTGGGTAGAGGGTGAGAGACCAATACATGCATAACATGCTACACATAATAATAATAATAGACATTCTAAAATCTGTAAGACAGTTCCCTTCTTGCATAAGTGTGTTAATAATAACAACACGCATGATTTTCAGTGTTTATAGTTAATAATGCGTGATTTGTTTTAATGTGTTGTGCGGTGTTTGTGTTTTACGACGTGTTATTAAATTAATATATCATGATGCTTTGTGTTTTCTATGTTCTAAAATGTCTTGCAATTTGCACTACTTTTAAACGTAATAAAACGTTTCTAAGGCTGCATTTATTTGATCAGAAATGCACTAAAAACCGTAATATTGCATAAAAATGCTTTTTATTTTAATACCTGTCGTTATTCCAGTCTCTAGTAAAGTCTTTTCAACAACTAGAATTAGAAATGTTTATTAAGCAGCGAATCAGTATATTAGATTGATTTCTAAAGCATCATATGACACTAAAGACTGGAGGAGTTATGCTGAAAATTTGAGCATTTTATCACAGAAATAAATTGCATTTAAAATATATTAAACTAAATGAGCTGTTATTTTAAATTGTTATAATATTTCACAATATTACTAATTAATTTGTAATTTTGATCAAGCCAATACAACTTCTGCTGAGCATTAGAGGGTTCTTTCATTTACATTAAAAAGTGTAATGTCTCAAAAACATATATACTAACGATCAAAAGTTTGAAGTACTGAGTTGCTATTATGCTCCTCAGTGCAACGGGTTTCACCACACGATCGGATATCGGTCCCGCTCGTGATGCCAATGATCCAGTAGATGATCGGCACGCACCCCCTGGGAAGAGGACGGTGGGCGATCAGATGAAGAAGAACCAAGACGATGATGACGAGGATCTGAATGACACTAACTATGATGAGGTAAAGCTGCAGTTCATCATGACTTGTGCTGAGGAGGGTAATTTGATCTGTTCATCTGTTAATGCATGCAAAAAAAATTACGTTTAATGATTTGGAAATGCCCTGGGGTTGCTCACTTTTTAAGCCATCTTTTTTTATTTGAACTGATCTCTCTGATTTCCAGCTTAACAAAACTAAGAAACATGTATTTTTAACTCGCTTGACAGCAGTGAAGAAATTAGTAGCAGCAAGATGGAAAACAGCCACGTGCTTTCAATAAGAAATATGGGGTTCTTGCATTTATATATATGGCATATCGTGTCCAGAGTCCAGACCAGAACCCTATTGAGAATCTTTGGGATGTGCTGGAGAAGGCTTTGCGCAGCGGTCAGACTCTACCATCATCAGTGCAAGTTCTTGGTGAACAATTAATGCAACATTGGATGGAAATAAATACGGAAATGAAATATTAGAGAGATTGTGACCTTTTTCTTGGCCAGGCAGTGCATATCTCAAATATGTGTTTTTCTGTATGTTAAGATGTCAAAACAACAACAATAAAAATGAAAGGATTGATGGAGCTGTGTCTGACCGTGAAAAGTAAAGCACTTCAGTTTTTAAAGACTTCATAAGTGCTCTTATCCTGAATCTCTTGCTCTGTATCCTTTAGTTCAACGGCTACGCAGGCAGTTTGTTCTCCAGTGGGCCGTATGAGAAAGACGATGAGGAGGCAGATGCCATTTACGCCGCTTTGGATAAACGCATGGATGAGAGACGCAAGGAAAGAAGGTGAGCGTGGACTTTTGTCTCTCATCTACGCTTTTTCCTGTTTATTCAGAGTCTTTTGACTCATTTTGTGGATGGCTCTGCAGGGAGCTGCGAGAGAAAGAAGAGATCGAGAAATACCGTATGGAGCGGCCCAAAATTCAGCAACAGTTCTCGGACCTGAAGGTTTGTGTGTAACTTGTCCTACAAATAATATTTGATAATATTTCATATTTTATTACAACCTGAACTGTTTTTTGAGCAGCGAATCAATATATTAGAAAGGTTTCTGAAGATCATGTGATGCTGAAGACTGGAGTAATGATTAGTGATCCACACATTTCTGATCTTTATTTTAAATTAATATTTAAGAAATTTTAAATAATTAATTTATTGTTTGCAAAATACAAAATATCATCCATCTGTATTTTGCATATATATTGTTCAACCAGTAGTAATGATGCTGAAAATTCAGCTTTTGACATATTGACATATATTCAAAAATAAAAACCATTATTTTATATAATGATACTTTTCAATATTGTTATTACCGTGACCAAATTTTATGGCCGTGATGAAAAAAAAAACACTTCTTTTAAACTTCAGAATTTTGAGCATTAGTATAGATGTCCATAATAAACCATCGTAACCCTAACCATGGTGCAGACCATAACCACATTGAGAATCTTTGGGATGTGCTGGAGAAGGCTTTGCGCTGCGGTCAGACTCTACCATCATCAATGCAAGTTCTTGGTGAACAATTAATGCATTGAAATAAATACGGAAGTGAGTCTGTAACCTTTTTTTTTTTTTTGGCCATGCAGTGTACATCTCAAATGTTTGTTTTTCTGTATGTTAAGATGTCAAAACAACAACAATAGAAATTATAGGATTGATGGAGCTGTGTCTGACCGAGAAAAGTAAAGCACTTCAGTTTTTTTGATGTCCATAATAAACCTGTTTTTTTATTTGTGCTTCCAGAGGAAGCTGGCTGAGGTCACAGAAGATGAATGGTTGAGTATTCCTGATGTTGGTGATGCCAGGAACAAACGTCAGAGGAATCCCCGTCATGAGAAGCTCACACCTGTGCCGGACAGCTTCTTTGCCAAGCACCTCCAGACTGGAGACAACCACACTTCTGTTGACCCACTGCAAGGGGTGAGGAGCGACCCCTTTTTTTTTTTTCCACACACTCATCATTGTCTATAAAGAATATATGAATATAATTAGAGCACGGCACATTGCATTAGAGCATCTATTACACTTGGAGAGTGCATTTCTAATTGGGCTGTTTCCTTTTTCAGCAATTCGGCGGACTAAATACACCCTTCCCTGGTGGATTGAACACACCCTACCCAGGAGCCATGACACCTGAAGCTGGAGAGCTGGACATGAGGAAGATCGGACAGGCCAGAAACACTCTGATGGACATGAGGCTCAGTCAGGTGATGCACCACCGCATTTCAACTGCACATTGACGAAAATAGAAAGAAAGCCAGAGTTTTTTATGTCTGTGCCTCCAGGTGTCTGACTCTGTGAGCGGACAGACTGTTGTTGATCCTAAAGGCTATCTCACTGATCTCAACTCAATGATCCCCACACATGGAGGAGACATCAGGTACCAAGTGTTTTGCCATCACAAGCTTAATATCCGGGCTGTCTGTGTTGCCTTTTCTAATGTCTTTCTGTGTGTAGTGATATTAAGAAGGCCCGTCTCCTCTTGAAGTCAGTGAGAGAAACAAACCCTCATCACCCTCCTGCCTGGATCGCTTCTGCCCGTCTGGAGGAGGTGACCGGGAAGCTGCAGGTGGCCAGAAACCTGATCATGAAAGGCACTGAGATGTGTCCCAAGGTGAGGCATAAATGGAGGAAAGGATGTACAACTAAATTATGTCCTTGATATGCTTCAGGCGAATTTTTTTTTTTTTTTTTTTTTTCGTTCTTCATGTAGAAGTAAAATGCAGCAACTGGTTCACTGTTTGCGAACATCCCTACACCACACACACAGCTGTTAAAGTGAGCTTAATATGGATAATAAAAAAAAGGTTAATATTTTAGTATTGGGAGTCCCCAACATAGGGCTGGGCGATATGGCAAAAAAAGTGATCACGATTTTTTTTCCCATATCGAATGATCTCGATTTTTAATCACAATTTTTTTATCAGAAGAAAGCGGGTTGTGATTTGTTGTCGTGCACTTTACTGCAGCATATTATGTGCGTGATCGAGAAAGTACACCCACTGCTGATCACCGTGACCGTGATCGAACTTAATTTGATCGCGATCACAAATCGAGATCGTATAATCGCCCAGCCCTACCCCAACAACATGTTTACATGCATACCAGGTCAAAAACACTTTGTAGTTTTCTTATAACATGCATTTGTCTTTACCTTTATGTGTTCCTAAACGATTCGTTCAGTGATTAATTTTTCCAAAGCCTTCCAGTTGGTTTCGTTTAAAGCAGTGTTTGTGAGCTTTCAATGCACCAAAAGCACCTGGTGACAAAGAATGGATTTGCGTTTTCATTCGGACCAATGCAAAAAGTCAGACAATGGGATGGACAATATGCTAATATTTTATTTTGATGTTAAAAACAAGTTGTTTGAATGATTCCGAGTCTACTCTTTCTTTTAAGAAACAGTGATTTTATACACGGTGCACTTTCATATTTAATTTGACTTCATTCACTCAGAGCTGTAGTGTTACATACTTCATGAAAGTTCATTTTCAAAACTCCGTAATAGTGCCTCTTTAAGAAAGCATCTGATCATAAAGAATTCGGGATGGAAACGCCAAGATGCGCATAAATTCTTAAAATGCACATAAAAAAGTAACGCATGACTTCTGAAATGTGTTTTTAATTTTTCTGAATATGCCTGAGCAAAGTCTATCATCAAAGTGTTTCTGTATAATTGTCTTACACAACAACTTGTTCTCTTTGATTAGTGGGATGGAAAGGGTGCTTTATTTGCAAATATGTGACATTCAGAAGTTAAAGTTTCTGGATGGAAACATGACTAAGGATGTGGACGTGTTTGCAACAGTTCTGGAAATCAGCACATTTATAACAAGCAGCTTTACTCTATTAAACATGGAGAAGACAAAACACTGACTGCTCTGTCACTCTCAGTTATAGTTTCTACTATAAATCCACTTGTCAGTGTGTGCTTGCTCACTTCTGACAATGAGTCCCAGAGCTACACCCATTACATCGTCGTCACAGACCAATGGGAGTTCAGAGGTGTTTACTAGCCAGTTTTCATTTCAAACTTCATTTTGGCCTGAAATAGATACCAAACAAACATTTTTGCCTGATTATGTTTGATACGAGTGTCACATGAGCTCTGTCTATATTTCCCTCAAGGTAGATGCAACACAATAAATTTTGTGTGTAGTCTTTTTTTTTTTTTTTTTTGTGGAACTTTTTCACTTTAAATGGTAATAAAACCC
>JAUMHP010000037.1:517818-535703 GCA_032361065.1 Enteromius trimaculatus | reverse complement strand
ATATATATATACATACAGTGTATATTTTGAAAATATTCACATGTATATATTTATATTAATATTATTTACAATAACATACATATTTTAATATATAAATAACATAAATAAATAAATAGTTTATATACATATATAACATAAATAAATAAATATAAATATATGTATACAATAAATATACATAGTACACACATATAATATGTAAACAAAACATTTTTTGGCCATGATTAATCATGATTATCACTATTTGCATTCACATATTTCTCCATTACACATTGCATGAAAGGCAATATTCAAAATGCTATGAAAGGGCCACTTTAAGCAAAGTTATCATTACCCATTCCAAGTTTCTTTTATCCTGCCTGTCCATAATTTTCGTCCACATCTTTTAATCTCAAAAACAATATATGTGTAATTACGGTGCAGAACGACCCCTAAACAAGTTAAGATCTGAACCAGCAGCATTTGTCACAGAGGGCCGTTATTGTGTGTGGCGGGCCGGATGCTATCATTTTAAAATAACTGTTTAGCTCACACAGTTAATATCAGCTCTCTGGAATCGTCCCTATAAACACACATGGGCCCGTGCCACTGGCCGATAAACACGGCTCTCTGTGAGGCCCGCTGGGGCTGCTTACTGGCGTGTGCCAAGCCGTGCTACGACGCTCTGGGCCGCAGCCCTCAGACGACTGTTTTTAGAGCAGTGGGACGGTCCCAGCGGAGGTCATTCCTCCTCCGGTTCAAGCCAGGGTCGAGTATAGAAAAACACACAGTTTGGTGAAGGAGACGGCCCAGGCCAGAGTGTGTTTAGATCAATTTCTTCAGTTTCGCTGGCACTTGTTCGCGCAAGTAAACAGACTATTCATTTTGCAGCCTACACACGGTCGCTAGAGGAATAATGACCTCTGTGAAAAATGACGATGAAGTTGCTTTTAAAAGCGACACGAAAAGCTGAATCCGACGGTAGACATCCTGTAATAAAAAACATGCGATAAAGATTCACAGTTTCTTACATCTTGGAAAGCATTGATATTTGGCGTATTATAAGGTGTGACACGAATCTGGGTGGTGTGGATTATGATAGATGAGGTGACTAATGCACATTTGTATGTACAAGCCGAGCACAGCTGCAAATACGTTTAAAAATGGACAAGCGATATAATATTAAGCTGTCTGCATCAATGCACCCATTTATGAACTTTTGCACACGTTACCCAGTGAAATATTTCACTTAAGCCCAAACACTTACAATGACGAGAGATCAGAATGTAATTTACCCTATTGTCACTTAAATACAAGCACACTTCTTTAATTATATACTGTGTTAATTGCATAATGATATTGTATAATAAACTTTACGTAATATATATAAGTGAGAGGAGACGAATAAATCACTCTCTTGACACATAAATCCAAAAAACAGAAGGTAGCCTATCAACAACAGTGTAGTTTGATGCATTCTCTCTGACATCTCAGTCATCCGAGTTTCACTGTATTGGCAGACAGAGAGTTTACAATCTCTGCAACGTGTTAACTTCTGGTTTTTGTTGCCACAATGCTATTTTTCACACTCATGAAAAGCTCCAAAAGCTCAGAGATAGACTTCATGCTTTGGTATCTTCCAATTATTCCATCCCTTGCTAAAACAAAACAGCCTAAGATGGTTCACCTGCCTTAGATGGTCTCTCAGTCTGGTCTTGTTTTAAAGGAGTCTTTTAAACTGACCAACCAGCTAGAAACCAGTTTGCCAAATCTAGAGACCACCTAGACCAACTTGAACCAGCCAAGAACATCAAAACTCTTGAAGATGCACTCAGTGGTTGAGGATGTCAACATCACTGCTGAGTAAAACAATTTTTTTTTAGTGCTGTGGTAACACACACACAAAACTCTGTGCTTTGTTATACAGAACCAGTGTTCTGGTCCAGCTGCTTCAGGCAGATCCTAGCCCCCTCTTCAGTGAGAAAACAAAAAGAAATGGTGTGTTTTCTCACGAAACAACAGCTGGTGAACAGATAGAACTGCTATTTCCAGCCACTGCACTTCAGATCTGAAATATTTAACGTCTTTTGCACAACCTTTGACTCTTCCTGCAAACTTTACACTATGTTTATATCAGCGCATGTATGTGTGTGTGTATATATATCTTACCCTAGAAAAATACAAAAGCAATGCAGGAGACTTGAAATCCTGGAAAAAACTGGAAATGCTTTTCTTTGTTATGGGTTTTTTCCTTGTGGGGGATTTCAATCATTGTAGCATGAAGACAGCTCTTTCTTAAAGGGATAGGTCATCCAAAAATGAAAAAGTATACAATATTATGACTTACTTACCCTCATGTTGTTCTAATCCTGACTCTATCTATTCTATCGAACACAAAACAAGATATTTTCATAAATCTAGGGCTACAAAACAACAATGACTTTTATTATATGAACAAGGAATTAATTACACAATTTCTTTCAAAACAGCTTTTGTGTGTTATATAAAAGCTCTACCTGATGATAACTTTTTAATCAGGGTTATTATAGTTAACTAAAACTAAAACCATGAAAAACACCTTTGTTACCTGAAATAAATGTCAGCTGAAATAAGAAATATTTTAAATATCTATATTTTATTCGGGCTATTTATTTTTTAATCTCCCTCCAAGGGGAAACTTTGTGTACAAAAATAGCTAAAATAAAAGGTAATAAAACCTATACAGACAAATTTTAAAAAGCTATAATAAAAACATACACTATAAAAAATAAATAAAAATCTAACATCCCAGTGATACCAAAATAAAAACCCCTAAAAACTAATTTTGATTGTTTGAAACCTTGTAGTACGGTTTTCATGCATGCCGCTTTGTTATTGGCCTTCGGATGCACTTCATCCTAGATCAACTAGACTAGCCTAACAAACACTCCACATCACTTAATTCACCCCCTGTTAATTTACGGTACAGTTCTAGCTGAGTCACTGATATGAGGCACTTCTTGAAGCATCTTAAAAACAATCTCTCCTGTCCCAGTACAGACTCACATAAAACATCCTCAAATCTTTAGCATCCTCCCATTCCATCGCGTTATCACTCTTTTGGGATTTAAAATTTACTTTAGATAAAAGCACCACTTATATTTTACATTTAAACACATTTTTTGTTTCTGTAGCACTGTCTTATGGTTTTTGTCTGTGTACGGATGCTATAACATGAGTGCTTTTCTTCCATCGTTAGTGATGACTATCCTAAGGGTCGACTCGCTTCTGATGTATAAGCCTGCATATATTAAAATAAACAGATCTGATTCTGATTCATGATTCTTGTGAATATGGAATTTGTACATACAAACTATCTGCTAGTCTTTCAAAAAGCAAAGCCAAATGCACTTAACCTGAGGGTCAGCCATGAGTACATGATGGCAATAAATACTTTTGAGTTAAACTGTAAAAGGATATGACCGTTATTATAGGTCTGTGTCTGCAATATCCAGAAGATGTCTAAAAGATGGTTTAAGCAGCTGTGAAAACAATTAAAATGTCGTTCTGATTTTATTTTTATGTGGATTAAAGGAATACTTCACCTAAAAGTGAAAATTTCCTCATAATCAGGCCAACCAAGATGTTGATGATTTTGCTGTATTTGTTTAGTAACTACACCCAACTTATGGATTATTGTGATGTTTTTAAATCAGCTGTTTGAACTCTCATTCCGACGGCACCCATTCACTGTATGTAAGTAATGCTAATAAGTATAACATTATGAACTATGTCCTCTGCGGTTAAGAGCTGCTTGCAGTGAGAGATGTAACAAAAATTCGGCAAAACTGTGTTAATAAGAAATCTGCGTGCTCTGCATCATTTATCAGATTGCTTTATGGTACGTGGGGCGATAACATATGATAAACAAACTGAGGCACAACAGGGCGTTCACACACTCTGATGCATCACAGATCTGATGATATAACGTTTTATCTGATCACACACTACCAGAGAATGTCGGACACAAGCAAGGATCGTGACCCATTCGCTACAAAAAAAAAAGAAGAGATAAATCACTGAAAATATTTCAGGGTTCATATGTGCAGCCAGGAAAGTAGAAGCGCTCTGTAAATTATCAGATTGGCTCATGAATATTAATTCAGTGACATAGCATTCACATTATCTCTGTGTATATAAACCAGTACAAATCACAATCTCACCTAAGGCTTTTAAAAACACATAAATATAATGTGTGACTGTGGTTTTGACTATTTATTATTTTAAAGAGATAAGACACGTCAGGGAACTGAATAATGAACCCATTTAATGATATTAAACAATTTAGCTGTCCCTCTGCAAAGGCTAAGCGCTCGGTTATGTTTTATATTCTAGTTTATGTTCTAATCTAATCAGTCGTGGGTGTGACTGCCATGTGAGGTCTGGGGTCAGAGGTCAGCTAAACGGCCACCTGCCCCCTTCGACCTTTAACCCCAACACAATCCATTCTGTCTTTTATGTGCGACCGAAGCAAGTACCACATGGTGGGTGTCTGTATCTACCTGCAATGAGAGAGGATAGCTGAGATGTCCAGATCAGTTTCTACAAAGAAAGGTAACGCAAGAACCGGAAAATAACACAACTAATATTGCACCTTGGGATATGACTTTTTAAAAAACAATAACATTTAAAAGTTTGAGGTCAATGTTTAAAAGCAAGCTGCATATATTTGATCAACAAGTAAAAAATATGACTACATTTTAATTCAGTAAGTGTTCCATTTCAATATTTTTGTATAGAATTAAAAAAAAAAAGTATCAGCAGCTGTTTTCAGTCTTCAGTGTCATCAGATCCTTAAAACAACAATATAATAAGCTAATTTGATGCTTAAGACATATTTATATTATTATCAAGGTTGAAAACAGTTGTACTGCTTATTATTTTTAAGGAAACCATTATATATCTCTTTAAGGATTCTTTGATGAACAGGATTTTTTTTTTTTTTTAAGAAAATAAACAAAAACTAATTTTATGTATCCTTAATAAAAGTATTTATTTAAAAAATCTTACAGAACCTACACTTTTAAATTGGTAGTGAAACCTAGACCACAATAGACCCAATGGTCATGGTAGTGAAGTTCTGCAAATCAAATGGTTTTTGATGGTACTTTTCCAAGTATATGCAATATCTCCTGCCTCTAAATAAACCAAATGATCTTTCTCTTCGACTCAAGCCATTATTAAAGGAGAAATTCAGCAATGGAAAGTTTTCAGTGAGCACAAATATAATTTTGCAGCCTTAATATGAGACAGTACTGTTTAAAGCCTAATCCTATAGTAGAACCTTCAGAATGAATTCACAATCCTTGAGGATTGTCTGAACCACACAACCCCGTCCCAGGCTGGGATCAGATTCAACTATTACTTTGCCATTTTTCAGAAGTGGCTTTTTCATCTAAAAACATTTCTTTTTCACTGACCCTGGTGTTTCTCATAAATGAGAGTCTCTATCACAGCCTGCTCTATTGTTATGAGCGATTCATCACTCCAATGCCTTTAGATGGTAAAGTTTAGAGTTCAGACATCAGAGTATATGTTATCTCCAAGAAAACATGCAACACCTTCCATCCCAGCTTATACACATGTTCAAAATCTTGCTGACAGCCGGCTTGCAGCTCTCCAGAGACTTGACCCGTAACTTGACTCAGTGGCCTCTTCCACTTCTATTTAATTGAGTCGAGATGCAATAATGAGAACATGTCCATGAGGTTCACACTGACGAACACCACACTAAATATCTTTGTTTCCTAGAAGCTTTATACAGGAGTAGAATTCTGAATCATAAGAAATCTAGGAAGTTTTATACAAACCTTAAAGATCACACAAACATTATAAACTCCATAATGAGACATATTTCCAAATAAAATGAAATAATCAGTTAAAATTATCCACTGCTGAACCAATTGGATCATTAGGCTAAGACATGGTTATTGGGTTAGTTCCCCTCGCCCAAATGGACTTGGTTACATCCACAAAAAATGGTTTTAGAAAAAGTTATTACATTTTGAAGAAAGATTATAAAATAAGCAGTTTTATGAATGCATTGGTTCAATTGTTTATGTTTAAGTTAACTTTCAGATTTATTTTGGTATTTGGACTACTTCACTCTTCTCTGTTTTATGGTAACAAAAAAAAAGTAAAAAGTAAAATATTTAAATATAAAATAGATTTCAGGCAAAAAAAAAAACTTTTATAAATTTATTAAATATATATTTAAATTTGAAATTAAAATACATTTTGTTACAAATTATTTATTCTATTTTTACCGACCTTTAGGGTTCATATGGTTCAGCTAAGCCCACATTCCTCCGAGATCATCCTTTTCTCTTCCTCTTTTCCTTTCATCTTGACTTCCATCATTCTGTTCTCAAGTTACGCAATACTGTGAATTGCATTTTAATACTTCAAGCACAAGCATGAATGTGCATAACAGAAAACGCAGAGAACTCAAGACAGGAAGATTTATGCCATCTGTAATACACCTCTATATGGACATCCACGTGAGGCTACATATGGTCTTCATATCAGTAGCAGTAAACAGGCTAGATTTCTAAAGCACCTGTAACATGAAAGGCGCCCGTATCAGTGCGTGTTTTGTTCTGGCTTTGTAGGGACAGCTTCTGATGCCTCTTTCCGATGCAGGCCTTTTGGTATAAAACTGTCAATATGCTTCCTCAGCCGGATGCAGCCTTGCTAGAAAAATATTGAGAGGTCTACTGACCCCAAATATATATATATATATATATATATATATATATATTTTTTTTTTTTTTTTTTTGTATGAGCATGGGTTGCGCGATACAGTAATTTTTCATATCATCATATCGCAAGCCTGTGGCCTATTTATATATATATATGTATATAGTTTGCCTCTTTGGTGCATCCTCAGATCAGTCTAAAAATCGACAGGGTGAAAATCAAAAGTACATTTATTTTTAAAGACCAACAGTTTAACACTAAATATTGGACATAGACGAACACGTTAAAGATAAAAGTATTTTTTAGATAGCCGAAGTTTATATTTTGGAGTAAAGTTAAAAACAGATAAATAAGTCAAAGCGCTCCGGACCCCACGTCCCACGACGAGCCCTGTTTTAGACTGATAACTTATTAATTATTATAATAAGGATGAAGAACAAGCAGCAATGTTTTTTAGTTAATGTGCTGTAAAAGAAAAGGAAATGCTGGTGACGATGCTGTTTCACGTTTATTCATAGCTGTTAAAGATGTCTCTTTTAGCACTAGTAATTTGTAAATAAAGGTTTATCATCCTGCAGTTCAATTTTGTTTTGGGTTTAAAATAGTCAGTTTTTAAAACATTTCAAATGAGGAGGAGGAGCTTCATTTGCGTGTATGTGTGGCGTTGAGTGAGATAGCGGGGCTATTCGATAATGGTAGCCCAATAATAATAGGCCGCTTAATAATAATAGTTCTATACATTAATAGGAGAATGAGCCCAATATCTGGTATCATCGATATCTCTGACTATCGTCGATAAACATTACTATCATCTATCGGCACAACCCTAAAGTGCAGTTTTGTTCTGACCTGATGGTAGTTTTGACTTATAAAACAAATTCAAAATATAGTTTCTATCTGTTTATTCCATCAAAGTTCTGAAAATATTGGTCACAGACACTAAAGACTCACTAAAAACTCCCACAGATCCCAATTTTAAGTCTCATGTTAATGGAACCAAGTGGTTTATATCTAAGTGTGTGAGAATTTTACATACATTTTTAAACCAGTCATATCCAATCATATCGCGACGGATTGCTACAATCTGTATTGTTAAAAACACTATAGAAATAAAAGTGATTGATTGATGCATTGCTTCCTCTCAAGTGACTTTCCCTCGTTCATTCTCAGTTACCCCAAACAAAACTCACTGCATGCATTAAAACTTAATGGGCCCAGGGGAGGCGAGAGCATGACCCTCGCTGTAACGTTACCTGCTGGTGACGCTCTTAAACAAGAGTGTTTCAGAAAAATGAGTGACTTACATACGTTTTCATCTTATATTTTGGAATACTTGCATAGTTTTTCTCATACAATATATTGATGAGACACTGACTGCTATCTCTATCTATCTATATATCTATAGTTGTCTAATAAACATGAACTTGTTTAATAAAAATACATTTATTTCTTATTTATTTATTAATTTATTTGCAACGGAAGAATGATAATAGTTTATTTTTCTTTCTAATTTCCATGTCTCACTTTGCCATTTCCCCCCCAGATTTAAATCAGCTCATGGATATTATACACAGATAAATATCATGTTATTATATAAGAGTAATGTATAACCTATTTGCAATGATTTTGATGAAACCGAAACATGATTTACCAGTATTTTGCATAATGACGTTATCAGCTGATCAATTCATACGGTTTATGTTGCCAGAAACGACCCATTTTAATTGGGTTAACTTACATCATAAAACTAATCTAACAAATACAGGCATGGCATTAATACCATGCCAGTTTGCTTAAGTAGTAGAGGTTCATGGTTATTTCTGTGAAGAGCTTAAGCAGCCTCAGCTGCAGACTTGTTTTCACAGCTCGGCTTTCTGTGACAAATGTTTTTGAAGTGCTCTGCAATATTAGGTTTGAGCTGCTCATGGCTACACACACACACACACACACAGAAATGCCCCACCCTGTGGAGACCCAGTGGCAGCTGTGCTCCTCAGGGCTGGTGGAACGAGAAAGACAGCCAGAGCAGTAGCGGAGTGAGCGGTTAGGAGGAGAATTCACGGGGATCTGGTTTCTGTCAGGTAAACACCAGAGTGTACGCTTCGTTTCTGTAGTGCCCTTGTGTGGAGAGCGTCTCAGACTCATGAACAAGCACACTCACACACACACACACACATAGCTGCAACCATGTTATTATCTCAGTAGTCACAAAACCAGGCTAGTAAATGAGGCGACAAGCCTCAGTGAGCGTGTTGGGAAAACATTAGGGTTGTGTGGCAATCTTCTGGGAACTCTTCTGGTAACCCTCCCTCTTATTCGTACTCCAGAATTCAGCTGTTAAGACAAGGCCTCCCACACAGGGAGTGTATCAGCCAGGATATTAAAGAATCTCATTTATGACAAAGCCAACTGAATTTGTCACACTCTTGTATGCTTTCTTTATTTCCTTCTCTCCCCCCCAGAGCCCCCACCGCCTCCTTCGGTTTATCTAATGTGCATGTTTACACCTTGGCATATGACGTGCAAAAGAAAAAAGCATGAAGTGAAACTGTGTGGTCTTATCTGTGCTTTCCAACTGCTTTTGAAGGCAAACCACATTACAGTTCTGTACCAGTGAGCACAGACGCGAGGCGAGAAAAGATATCGACATGAGCGAAACTCTAAAAACCTGTCAACACGTGCAGGTCATATTCATCCCAAAACCAAAAGAAAAAAATGTCAAAATACATTTAACTTTTAGAAAAATCATTTTCTTTTAGAACCATTCTCATGTTATGAAGCCTGTTTTCAGCACAGAATGAAAAAATAAAAAAGGTATTTGCCATTTTTATCAAAAGTTTTCTTGCAGTTACGTTATCTTACAATATTTTTTTTCCCACTGTGGAATAAAAAATAAAAGTATGCAACCTCTTATTCAACATTTCAGATTTCTCTTACAATAATTACAAAAAAAGAGTTCTCATGTTAAAAAAAAACTTTTTATTTTTTATTCCATAGTAGAAGCATGTATGATATTTATATATTTTAAATAAAATAAATAAAAATAAACATCCCGGTAGACTTTAAAGCTGATTAAAATTAATACATTATTTTATTACAGCATTTATTCCATAATGTATTGTGTCTTTTAATGCTCATATATGTAAAAGCACCATGATATTACCATTTGATAACATCACTTTACCATGTTATCACACAATTCCTTGTATAGCCAGGTCCAGTGAAAGCAAAATAATGAAAATACAGGCAAAGCCACTCATCTGATATTATAAACACAGTCAGATGTGTTCGGCTGAGCACTCATCAGGGCCATTCCTCTGGGCCCCTCATAACCTCTTTATTAAGTGAGCAGAGGTTGGCCTTGCAGCATATCACAGCAGATAAACCCTTGGACCGGACCACGCTTTCCGCTTACAATGCTTGAAAGAAATAAGGGGCCACTTTCTAGAAATCTGAGACCCTGTTTTCAAACTTCATCCAAGAGGCTAAGAAGATAATTGATGACATGCCTTTTTAGAAATAATCCACTTATGGTCCCACATGTGACTCTCAACATCACACTCGCACACACACTTGTGGAGCAAAGCGATGTAAGAGCATATTGTGCTTCAGAAAAGCTCGCAATATCTCAGGATTACATTTAAGATCCTTCAGCACTAAATCGGACTATGCTGAAAAACATTTAGGCCTATTAAAAAGGCTCATAGTAAGCATACGGATCATCGTTTGTGACCAGCATATGCTTTAACGCAAATTAAAGCAGTTTCTACTGTACATCTACTGGCTTTACTGTAACAAAGACATCCGCCAGCGGCACGCGACGATTGCATTGTCACCTGGAGACAGCACGCGCACGAGCGATTCATCCAAGTGAAGTTCGACTTACTGCGAATCGATTCCTTTGAACAGTTCGCTTCAAAGAAATACATTGTTTATATATCAACACGGTCCTTTGTTATATTTAAACCAGCTCTGTTTTGTACGCGCGTTAATTAAATGCTATCACACAAAATAACATATTTATTACATTTCTGCTGTTCAAGTAACTTTTCAATAAAGTCAATGAAGTATGAGCTCAGCTCGCTTACAAGCTCATTACGGGTCGGACGATACTCGGTTCAGTGAGTCAGCTGACCGGAGAACAAATAGTTCACTGGTTTTGTTAACCGGATCAAAGCGATCGTTCAAACGATCCGACTCCCAAGAACGATTCATTAACGAATCGAACACCGCGCTCATGTTCACAATAGATATCGCTTCTGTTATTATTTTTCGTAATATCATTTAGGTTTTGAAAACTTATGTGATCATGACAAAGACGTCTAATTAAACATTACGCAAATAACTTCGCTAGAGTAAATTTAAGCCAAAAAAACACACAAAGTAACGTTATTGTTCTTCGCCATAATTTAAAAGCTCTTGAGATTTCTATGAAAGCAGCAATTAATGCACGATATTTGTTTACTCACAAAGCCGTATCCTCTGGATTTCCCCGTCTGCCGGTCCGTTATCACCACGGCTTCATCGATGTCGCCGAAAGTCTCGAAGTATTTTCGCAGCGACGCGTCCGTGGTGTGATACGGCAGACCGCCGACGAAGATCTTGGTGAAAGTCGTGTCTTTCTGAATACTGGGATACATCGTTTCCAACGTCCCATTCACTAACTTATGTAAAAGCATCGGGGCGCGATATTCAGTGCAATGTAGAAACGAAACGCGCGCGTGACAAATAAATATAAATACACATAAATAACGAGCTACTCTTGAGCTACTCTACAGTGGACGGGAAGCGGCGAGGTAGATGGTCCTTTGGCTTGTGGTTCCCGTTGCTCTCCGTCATGTGCCAAACTACTCCACTAGTCCATGATCGGAGAAACACTGACGGCAGGTGAAGCTCTCTCAGCTACAGCAGCTCACACCTTCCTGCCTCCATCCAATGCGATGCTCGTCTGATACACCCCTCCTCTCTGTGACGCTCGCAGACCCTTCCTCTGCCTCCTCACCTTGTTCCCAAACTGCACCTGTCTTTGTTCTGGGACTCTGCCTTTGAGTCCTCCGTGTGCTTTTAATGGCAGACTACTGTATTCTCTACGCTTGATGTCAATGTTTTTTTTTTTGTTTTTTTTTTTTTTACAATATATAGCATTACCAACAGATTTGTTTTTCCCATAGTCTATATTAGCCACTCCCTTATGAAAATGAAACATAATTTTATTATAGTAAAATTGCAGCGACTACTGATTACTATTTGTATAACCGCATTTTTACAAATGGTAATCAGTTACTATTTTATAACCAAATTATAACCAAAAAATTCTATAAAAAATTATAACCACATTTGTTTTTTACTACAAATGCCATGATTTAAGATGTTTAATTTGTGGTTAGCGTGATTTAACTAGTAACCATAGAATATATAACCCTGGTTATTTTTAGTAAGGGCTGCAAGTCACTGTATTGTACAGTGTACAGTTATATTTTCACTCATATATTTAGCTGATTTTAACATTTGATCTTTTGTAGAAGCATTTGCACTGATTGTTTGTTGTGCGTATAAAAGCTTGCCTAGGAATTAGTGCTGTCAAGCTATTAATCACATCCAAAAGGTTTTTTTGCATAATAAATGTGTGTTCTGTGTATATTTATTATGTATATAAACACACACACATGCAGTATGTTTTTTAAAAATATTGACATGCATTTACAAAATATTTTCTGAAAAGCATGCATGTGTGTTTTTATATATACATAATACATATACACACGCATGTATTATGTAAACAAAAACTTTTATTGTGGATGTTATTAATCATTTGACAGCACTGGTATAAATTAAATGCACGAAAAAAAAACAACAACAAAAAAACTTAAACAAATCCCATATCTGCAATATGCAATTATTCATGGAGAATCTGGTCATTTGAGTTGCATATAAAATTTCCATCCATTTTTGAAAAATAAATGCATATATTAAATATGCATTTTAGCAGACATAAATAAATGAAACAGTAACATTTCAGCACTTTAAAAACATAGCATTGTTTATTAGCTATTTGCATCTATTTGATGTTATTGAAATAATCATATATTTTTTAAAAATGCATTTATTCAAAATGCTTGAACCAGTGTAAATCTGAAAATGATGAAAAGATGAAATTTAAAATGGTGAAAAGTATGAACATGGATAAAATATGCCTATTGAATAAAACAAATTATAAGTTGTAAAGAAATTTCATATTTACTGATGATAAATGTATATAAACCTGGTTGCTGCAATAATATTATTGCATATATAATATAACATATTTTACATATATCGCAAATGTGCATCCAAAACTTTTTCTGTTTGTTAATATTGCAGAAATATTACTGCCACATTTATGTATGACTGAAAATATACATTTATGCAAATGCATTTAAACAATTTTTAGGCCTAATGATTTCTTAGAGCGTGTATATTTTGAAACTGTCACAAGGGGGAACTGCTGTCTAGGATGATCTGAATCGGGTTTATTGGGCTATGATAGGTGTGTCACTAA
Organism: Enteromius trimaculatus; assembly: GCA_032361065.1. Lineage (NCBI taxonomy): Eukaryota > Metazoa > Chordata > Actinopteri > Cypriniformes > Cyprinidae > Enteromius > Enteromius trimaculatus. Next base: position 522,451 of record JAUMHP010000037.1, on the reverse strand, counting down.
TCTCAGTACTCTAGCAGTTTTGACTCGGTCTTGGCCCGGCTGGTGGCAGCAGCAGGGGTCCGTCCAGTAGCAGCTCAGGAAGTGACCCGCCAGCAGCAAGTGAACGCAGGAGATGAAAACCTGCAACAACCAGAGAAACAACACACAAGCATTACAGTTGCATAACGAATGCAGATTTTGGAAGGTACATAAACGTGTGTATGTATATATATATATATAGGCCCAGATTTTGTGAGCTTTTTTTGTGGCCGGGGCATTAGCACTGTTTCCTCATCTGCTAGGGGACGGTTCCATATGCTTGATCAAGGGTTCAGCATCAAAGAGCTCAACACCAGCCTGTCAGTCACTCACATACTGTCATTTAAATTTACAGTGCAGCCTTATGTGGGAACATTAACACCCCTGACACGCTGCTCACAGGAACTACAGCTCTGGTCTGAAGACTAGTGAGGGAAACGTTTCTCACGCCTGCAGCCTGCAAGTCTGAAAGGGAGGGCGAACAAAAGTTTAAAGACGTTGTGGGAAGGAAAGAAATGAGAGGCCTGAAGCATAATTTTTCAGTTGTTCATTTTAGTCACATTGTTGCCTTCGGTATCTGTGTATATATATACAATGCTGAATACATATAATGATATTATATATGCAGTTCCTTTTTGATATTATTTAGGCACTATTACTATTATTAATATATTGAATTATATTTTATGTTTGTATTTTAACTGTCAATTTTAGCAATTCTTTAAGTGCTTTTGACCATTTTATTTTTACAAATATTTATTTAAGTCAGTTTTTGTTCTATAATGTACTAACCAACTTGAGTTTAAGAACTAGCATTTATTTTAATTCAACTAGTTGGTCACATTTCTAATTTTTCTAAGTTCTTTTTTTTTATTAAACATTTATATTTTTTATTGTATTTCAGATTAAATATTTACCTTTATATTGTAATTCAGCTTTATTTCACTTTTTTTTTTAAATTGTTTTAATTTTAGAAAAGTACAACTGTATAAGTCAGGAAAATTAATATATTTGCTTTTCATTAATCCATCCATTGAAACATTTATTAATTTTAATTCATATTACACACACATATACATACATACATATATATATAAAATGAAATAAGTGAAATAAACGCGTATAAAACGCAACTTTTTGTTTACTGGAAATTGCTACTTGTAAGTATAATTTTTTGTTGTTGTTTTACAAATGGCTATGTGTAAGTAAAAAAAAAAGTGAAAAGCCATGTACATTCATTGGTTATAAAAAATAAAAATAATAATTCAATTATTGGAATTTTGACATTTATTTAAAATGCAACCTCTGGATATTAAATGAAATATAAACGTATAAACAATTTTTACTTTTAAATCTGAAAAGGATTGTTCATTTAAAATGATATCATATTTTATTCACCTCCATGTCATCCCAACCCTGTATGTTAGTGCTCCACCATACTGTGAAGAACAAAGATAAAGAAAGAACAGATCCTGCAGGTTTGCAGCGAGTAAAATCATGACAGAATTAACATTTTTGGGTGGATTATCTCTTTAACTTAGCTTTTGCTGTGCATTTCCATCTCTTTCGTGAATAAACTTCACCCACAATGGCAAATGCCAGTGTCTAACACATCTGTCAGTCTAATACGCCACAGCAACAATGGTGCAAGTCACAGCGAGGCGCAGACAGGCTCCACATTCAGCTCCTCGCTTCTGTCTCAGCAATTGTGTCGTACAGTCGAGTCTGACCTCAGTGCTCTTGAAGACGGACCGTACGAGAAGTCAAACTTCTTGAGCGGTTATATTTCCAGTACACAGTAAGAGAGCAAATTTGCTGAGAATAACTGAGAAGACGCAGGGGTGACTATATTGGCACGTCTTTGCTAAGGTGTTGAGCAGTGATGGAGACCTCACACCCTCTCCAGCCTCAAAGACTGGGACCTGCAGTTGTTCACACCTCTCAAACCTGAAAGGAACTAAAAGACCCTTTGTCTGCAGACAAATGTCTCTATCCAATGACGTTAACCCCCAACTCAGAAGATCTTCTTCTTTTATTTTTCCACTGGTTGGAGTACTGTTGACTTGTTTAGTACTGGAAAAAATCATGTGATGCGTGGCATGTAGATTCAAATCTGTAATTAGATTTACATAATACTTACTAGACTATTTTAGATACTAGCTGCGAAACCTGTACTGTTTAGGTCCAACACCATGGCGTGTCAGCCATCGACCTTGATTACATGCATTCATCAATCTCGGTCATTCCACCATGTTATCAAAATTATTGTGTTTATAGCTAAATGTATCTTTTTTTTTGTTGAAAATATATATAAATCAGCTTCGTTTAGGTCAAATTTTCAACTGTCACCCTTTTTTTTTATTTTTATGAAAATTTGCTGAAAATTTTTTTTCTTCATCAGATTTGGAGAAATGTAGCATTATATCAGTTGCTCACCAAAGGGTCACCTGCAGTGAATGGGTGCCGTCAGAATGAGAGTCCAAACATCTGATAAAAACATTACAATAATCCACAAGTAATGCACACCACTCCAGTCCATCAGTTAACATCTTGTGAAATGAAAAGCTGTGTTCATAAAAAATCAATCAATCAAGACATATTTACCTGCAAAATGTTGCTTTCGGCTAAAAAACAAGTCTGCAATTCAAACTAATGCTTACTGATCTCATCTGAATCAGGAGAGAAATATCCACATTGAATACAAATCAGTGGATTTTGATTCGAGGTGAAGAGCAGGGGGTTTATTGTTATTTTATGGAAGATCCGTTATCCGTTATTTTATTTCATCTGACCTTTTGACCTGAAAAGGGAAAAAAGACTTTTGAAGTGTGACAGGCTTGATTTTGTAGCTTGTTTATGCAAAGTGTCGGTTTCTTTACTCATCAGGCCTTTGGCTCAGGAGGACCACAATGAGGAAGCTCCCAGGGCTCACAGTCGACGGAGGCCAGCAGGGCCAGTCCTGGACGTAGGCAGAATAGGCAAATGCTAAGGGCGCCGCCGATCCCTAGGGGCGCCAAAACGAGTGAAGTTGTTTTTTTAAACATTTTTTTTACAATTACAAAAAGACAGAGATTGTCCTACAAACAATAACTATTTTATTGCTCTCCTGACTCGACGCACGATCTTTCCTTATCAGTGAACATCTACCGTAACGTCAAAAAGGTCGAGAAAAAAAAAGAGAAGAAAAAAATGGGACAAAGACAGAGGGAAAACTATGTAATGAATGATTATGATAATATTAAACTAGATGAGGTAAAAATTTATGTTGGCCTAGTCTAGTTTAAAATGTCTGAAGTTCCAGTGATTTTCATGTATCATAACTCATTTTAATAATATTTTTACAAGTTGGGCATTTGTGGCATTTTTTTGACCAATTTAACAATATATATATATATTTATAATATATAAGCCCAATTATATATATTTAATTGGGCTTATTGAGATTTTATGTAAAATCGACTGTAATGATACACGTTTCTCAGTTTAATTTGTGGTGATAATGTTAGAAAGGGCTATATATCTACTGGACATCGAACACTTTTCATTGATTTAGTTTCATTTTTTACTTTCATTCATTCATAATTAAATAACAAATACTGTTACAAATGTAGTTGTTAGTTCAACCTGTCCTCCAACTAATAGTACAAATATGTTGATGTAGTTTAAGGTTGATGCAGCTCAGTTTGGATCAACATCTTTGTTCAACATCAGAATTGAAGAATAATTATTCTGGAAATATCTGTTTTAGGTTTATGATCGTACAAATTAATTGCCGTGTTTCCACTAAAAGTATATATATATATAAAAAAAGACAACGCTATGCAGTGTCTGTGATTGTTTGAACACAATGGTTATTGTTGGAATGAATAGAAGAAAGCTGAGTAAACACCGCCCCCTGGCGCTAAACACGAGTCATTAGGCTACCTTCATCAGATTATGATCGCCAGGGCCCAGTTTCTAAAAAAAATGTCATTTGGATCAAATTGGTCTGTATTTGGAAATCCCATGTTTTGCTACGCAGGATTAACTGATCTATCTTACTTTTATGACAGTTTTTTAAAGGAACATTGGGTTGGATCACTGCCATCCAATTATCAAGTTTCAGGATTACCTGTTTACCATAGCCTTAGATGGAACCAACAGTGTAGCCTTAGCAAAAAACAACAGGTAGACAAAATACCAATGGCCACAAATAGCTATAGTTTTTGTTTTAATTGTAAGAAACGGAAACACTGCAAAAAAAAAAAAAAAAAAAAAAAAAAAATAATAAACCTTTTTTTATTTTTAGTTTTTTATTTTTAAAATAAAAAAAAAAAAACAATACTGTCAAATAATTTACAGGACAGCCACCAGTGTTCTTACATAATAAAGGACACACTGGACATGCAGTTATGAGAAATTACTTTTGCTATTGAATGACTAGAGTATGTCTGTTGTGGTCATTGTAGGGCTGGACGATATGGCAAAAATTTATATCACGATATATTTCTTAATTATGGTCGATACGATATAATTCCGATATCGATATGGACAATATTAAAAAGCCTCAGGAAAAAAAACTGCAGAGGACACACACAATGGATGTCTGCAAACTAAATTTGTAAAGTCTATAATA
>JAUMHP010000037.1:493666-508980 GCA_032361065.1 Enteromius trimaculatus | reverse complement strand
CCCCGGACCAGGCTAATTTCCTAGCATAAGTTGCCGTGGTAACTGAATTTGAACTTATTTAAGTTTGATTTATGGAATCTAGCAAAAATAAGCCTGACTTACCGAAATAAGCCTGGCTTATTCTCTAATCTTGCTTTATGGAACAGGCCCCTGGTTTAAATACAGGTTTGTAACTACTTGAGGGTGAGCAAATGATGACAGAATTTTCATTTTTGGATGAACTACACATTTACTGCTCTAAAAAAAATTAAAATAATAACAGCTGTAACACAGATAAATGCCAAAGCTCAGCTTGATAAATATTTGATTCCTTTCAAGGGACACATGGGAAATGGAAACCATAGGCTCATGGGCACTCCAGCTGGCGATCGTGACACTAAACATGCTCCGTTTGACAGAAACCTGGCTAAAAACAGGTTACATTAGTTTTCTTTACCATCTTCCTTACAATTATCCTAAATTGTTAATGGACAACACACCAACACCATACAATACAAACTGTTTTCTTATAATGACATATTATAAACTAGACTGCAACACTATTTTTTTATTTTAAATACAATAATAAACTAACACAAATTATGTATAGCAAAAAGATGCAAGCATCTCAGAGTAGCTTAAATGGAGAGTTAAAAATAAATAAAGAAATAAAAGAGAGATAATTACTTTATTATCAGCAGGACATTACTGCAAGATAAAAAATATAAAAAATTATGTAATATAATTGCCATATATTAAGTTAATACAAAATATACAAGCCACAGAAAAATAATAAAAAGTGATCTGCTTCAATCATTTTCTAATATAATCTGTCTTCTACATTTGCCACATGTTCTCATCCACATAACACCCGATATCTTCTCTGGTAAGGCCTCTTGGGAAGAATCTTTTGTCATGTCTTATCATCCCCTGGCAGTGTTCAGCTGCGATATCTTGTCATGCAGTATACATTGCAAGTCCAGGAGGGACATTTGGGGTTGTAAAAAATCTTTCCACTACAGGCTGAGAACAAATCCTTCCGGTGTTGAGGAAAGGGGAGTAAGAGGCAAGGAAAAGTGGCATTGTCTATAGATGGGCATCAAACCAGGCTTTGACTGCATGGGAATAGTGGAAGGTTGCATTGTCTCATTACATCACATAAATTAACAAGTCCCCTTTCTACCTCTGGCACCAGTGCAGTTCTTCTAAAAGCAGAAGGTGGCAATCAGTGTTGTAGGAGCTAATCTTTTATGAAGACTCATACCATTGTAGTACACTGTGGCTCACATATTGATGCGGACTCATTCCTGGCCCAATTACTGTATTGCATAACCTCAAAGAGTTCTTTGACGCTCTGGCAGTACTTTTGTATAGTAATTTCATTCATACTTGGACTACAGTCCAAGAAATGGATGTTATTCTGATTGTTGATAGCAACCACCATGGAGACAAGCAAAGACAGCAAATTCCTGTTTGTCATTTAGGAGCTTTTCTATGCTCCCTGAGGATGTTGAATCATTGGACTCAAAATACAATTCTATATTAGATACGGGAGGCATACAGTCACTGTTATAAACATTAAAATTATTAACACTTTGCAGTAGGAGAAGATGCTACAATATCCAGTATCCTACCTGTCCAGTATCCTTTGTTGAAAAATGCAGACAATGGATGTCATGATGTCCCAACTGAGATTTGGCTGTACACGTTCACCAGCTCCTCTGTATGAAAACCTGTAATCTATTAGTCATTCTTAATAAAAATCAGTTATCTTTGTAGTGCCACCATGTATTTGTGTGACAGCATTTGCAGATTTATTAGTAAAAATCCATTGTGTTGGTCTTTGTTAAGCTTGTGTGTAAGAGACGTTCAAGCATTTTACATTTGTGTTTACTCATTTTGTGTCAAAGCAACATGAAATGTTTAATTGTGTAGCCTACACATATGGATGTTGAGCTAACTGGTTAAATAGTTAAGGAAAACTGTTAAAAGTATTGAAAATGTGATCATAAAAAGTATTGTCAGGGATCATAACTCATACACCATGTGATGTATCTTAAACCACAGCATGCCAGTTCATCTGACAAAAGAGGAACTGAACCCTGACTAAGGAAAGGTTTGTATTTGCATGCACAATCTATTGAGGACAAGCAAAAATACATAGCTTAAAATGCATTTACATTTAGATAGAATGGAATATATAGATTGCATTGCATGTTAACTTGCTTATTGTGCCCAAGAGCATATTCATTTAAGCTCATATGTCTTACTAGCAAGAAACTATGCTTCTAACCACAGGTCGAGAGCTATAGCTCCAACCATGTAAGTTTGCAATGCTGTTTGCAAATATTTGTTTATTTTGAAATGCACTTCAAAGCTGGATATTGACTTGACTTAAGTTAAACTACTACTTTTGATGTTTTTTTTTTTTTTTTTTTTTTTAAATAGCTACTTAAAAACGTGTATTGAAGAAAAGCACTACAGTAGGTTTCTTGACTTATAAAATAATACTAAGAATTTATTATTATTATTATTATTACTACTACTACTATACATTAAGCAATTTCACTTTTATTCAAAGTGACTTATAATAGAGCAATATATAAAGTGAATTATTGTAAATCGGCGAACAGATAGAGGATGTGATACCTCTGGCATTGCTCAAATTAGTACAAGCAAAGGGAAGTCAGAAGTAAAGAGAAACAAATATATAAAATGATGAAGTCAGACAGCGTCCAAAGAGATGAGTTTTCAGACAGAGATCTAGTGTGGATAGGGGTGTGAACGAGAATGTTCAGGAGAGTGATTTTGAGCCTCTCTGTTATGGTACAACGAGGCGTCAATCATTAACAGATCTAAGGCTTCTGAAGGGGATGTTGATTCATAATAGTAAGTGGAAGTAGGCGGGTGCTTATAAGCAGGCATCAATGTCATGTCTTTGATGCAAGCTGCAACTGGAGGCCAGTGCTAGGAGATCAAGAGAGGTGTAATATGGGCTCTTTTAAGCTTGTTGAAGATCAGTCATGGCGCTGCATTCTCAACCATTTGCAGCCTAGAAATGACTGTGTAATGCAAATCTGGAAGATCAAGCAGTCTTTACAATGTGGTCTTTGAAGGTCAGTTGATCGTCAAAGATTACACCATGATTTCTGACCGAATTTGACAGGGTAATTGTAGATGAACCTAGCTGGATGGTGAAGTTGTGCTGTAGAGCTGGAGTGGCAGGGAAGACAAGAAGCTTAGTGTTGGTCGGGTTAAGCTGCATTATTATTATTTATGTCATTTTATATTAAATATTTAAATCTTATATAGATTTTTGTAAAATCTCCAGTTGATAAGATATGCCAAAGGGAAGGTTTTTTTCTGTTCTCCACATATTTCACGTCACATTTAACATTCACAGATTTGAATCATTGGGCAAATTATAGGCCTACTAATTCTGTATTAAACCTTATTATGGCCAGAGGTAATCCTTTACTTTTTCAAGAGTTCACACATAATGGTTTCAGCGCAGAGTCTATTTATGCTGTTTACGCTCGATCAAGATATTAAATACGATTTCACACCAAGTGCTAAAAATGCACGGAATAAGCATGTCTAGGGTGTTTTAACAAAAACTGTAGTGTTACAAAGACAAGTAAAAAATCATAACAACAAACAGCACACTTTGGCCACTGCTGTGATGCTGTTCAAACACACTAACAGGAAGCTGGCACTAAGCTTACGTCTGTGGCGTGAAACAGGCATAATGCTTTAAAGCTTTCCAGCATCCAATAATATCAGCAACATTTAAATAGCATAATATTAGTCATCTATGACTAATGGTGCTTCCTGTCAGCGGTGTTGTTAGTAACTGGTTTAATCTGTAGTATATTTGCTGAACGTACCAGCTAAAGTCATACATTATATAGTTAAACCTGTCCCTAAATTTGGGGCCTGGTCAAGTACTTACTGTGAGTGATATAGGGTAAGGGTTAACAGACTTTTTTTTATATATTAATCAACAGATTAATTAAGCAACACAAAGTAAATACAATGTAAAACCACATTTTTTAAATTGGTAATTAAATACAACGTCTGGTAAAATCCTTTAACATGAATAATGAGGAAATACAAACACTCACAAGGTTTTTAACACTTTTAAAGAGGGCATAACACAACAGTTCCACCCAATCTCATGTTAATCCTGAGTATTTATAGACTAGTACTGCTTCATTTATATCTCCAAAAACTCTTTAGTTTTATATTTATAAATGAAAGATACAGCTTTATGATTTTCCCCTGGAGGCGTGCCATGTGGGTGGAGCTAAAGAGTGACAAACACTTGAGCACAGTTTACCTATAGACATATATAGGTATATGAATCATCTTGACCTGGGGGAGGTCCAAGATGGCTGCCTAATCAGATGTGTCTGTACAAGGTCCTGCACCATGTGTTTTTGACCGTACAAAAAAGACTGTCAATTTGTTGTATACTAAGGCCCAATCCCAGTTCTATTTTCTACCCCTTTGCCTACCCCTCGCCCCTTGAAATGAAGTGGAAAGGGTTAAAAATTTTCCTCTAAGAAATGGGACACAACTACTATGCTGTTATACATCATCCATTGTCACTAGCTCCTAATGTTCCGTCAGAGGACATGCGCCGATGTTTATCACAAATTCCAAGATGTCGCCGTCAGTCATAGCAGTTGTGTGGATTGCAGTAATTTTTTTTTGCATTTGTCATGTCATATGACATAAAAATATATTTCCTAATATTGTGCAATCAGTGCTATCCGCTAGCAAACTTTAGCAATTTTTTTGCAAAGTTTCTTTACAGAACATCACTGTAAACAAACACAAGACTGATGGTAATATACATATAATGAATAAAAATCCTTATTAATGGAAAAAATGACTTACATTTATGGGTCTGCTTGCTCGAGTGAGCAGCCATGTTGGAAATTTCTCTCAGCCCTTCGTTTGAAGTGAGGTCCCGAAAAATCTTCGTTTGGAGGGCTATCTAGCCCTTCCCCTTCCCCCTACCCCTCCAACGAAAAGAGAATTGAGACACCCCTACCCCTAGACGTGAACGCGCCAAACGGAGGTGTAGGGGAAAGTGTAGGGGCAAGGGGTAGAATTGGGATTGGGTAGAAGTGTGGTAAGTGTGATTACAATGTCTCTTTCGTGAGCGAAGAAGACGTGTTCTGTTTAGCTGAAGAGGAGTTTCCTGCATCACCTGTCACTCTGAGTAAATCACCGGTTATAATGTAAAGAGCAAATGACGGCGGTCGAGCTGACATCTCGTCGCAGCTGTTAGGCATAACACAACTGATCAACAGTCGTTCAGATGGAATAGAAAAAAAGATTTCAGACATGTCAGCTGAATTGAAGGCTGTTGTTGAGAAGGTTACCAGTCTCGAGTGGCGTATGGATGGTGTTGAATGGCCTGTGGCTCAGATGCAGCAGAGGATGGATGACATTTGGGAAGACATAATCTGAGGATAGCCGGAATGCCTGAACATGCACACGAATACATTCAGCTTGAGTTAGTCAAAATCTGCCAAAATGTTCTTCCTAGTGCAAAGGACAAGCTGTCAGATGTTATCGACATGGATCGTCCCAGGGTGACCATTATGCCGTTCTCTGTTCGTGCGGAGGCAAACGGAGGCAGAACTTACATTCAAGGGTAGGGTAAAATCATCTTGTCTACTTAGAGTGCCTTCATTTTAGTAGCAGGTGTTGCCCGTTTTGTCTTCGACAGATGCACTTCACTGACATTTAATAGGGGTTTGTTTTATACAAGAAACTCCATTACAATTCTTTTTGTAATTATGGAGCTGCTTTTTTGTTTTTGCAATTTTCTTCAATCAGTTTATTTGTTATTTAAATGTCTTTTTGTGGCCATAATTTATTTTTTAGACAGTTTCGAGCTGCCTTTTTTTTTCTCCCAAGAATCTCATTCTAATAATAAAGATGTTCATTTCTGGAGGTGAGATATGGTTTTCTCATGGTTCAGAGCACGCATGGGCATTTTATTTTGTTAATTGTAAAATGTTACAATGTAAATTTAATTGTGGTTAATTATTATGTGTATAACTCAAGATCTGAGAATGATCAGTTATTTGTTTTGGAAGATAAGCTTACTTAATGGCAATCACAATTTCCAAATGCTTAGTGATTGGCGGTGACTTTAATACTGTACTGAATAAATCCCTTGAAAGGCGGCCCATCAAACTCAAGCATAGCTTTAAAAGCCTTTATGCATAGATTAGATCTTGTACATGTCTGGAGAGTTAAAAATGTGAATGACAGAGTATACACCTGGAGCAATAAAAATTCCTCTAGACTATCGCGAATTTGGTTAGTTTCTAGAAATGTTGTAAAGATAGCATTAATGTTATTATCTTTATTAAAATGATCTTTTCTACTGAAGCTATATTTAACAAGGGCTCTTATTGGAAAATGTTCTTATTGGAAACAGTTCATTACTAATTAGAATAGGAAAGACTAATTGTTTTTTATTGGGACCAATCAAACAAGAAAATTCTTTTGGATTAAACTGGGAATTGTTAAAATATGAAATTTAGTTGATTAAGCTGGATAACTTGTATAAATTAATAGCAGATGACGCCTTTATAAAGTCAAGACAAAGGTGACTTGAACATGTTGAACAAATGTCTTATCTGTTTAAACTTGAGAAAAGTAGGACTAAACATAATTCTATTGGTCAGTTAAATATAGGAGGGGTTGTCTCAGAAAATCCTAAAGAAATTTCCCAATTTTGTTATAAGTTTTAGTCAAATTTGTATAAATTAATTTTAATCTAGCTGATCTGGGTACTTTCAGTAATCTTCTTGCTAATGTCAATTCTATTAGTCATAATGATAAAACTTTATGTTACTTAGCAATTACTATTAATGAGGTTATTATTACCTCATAAGTTTTTGGTTACAAACCAAATAAAAGACATTTCCTTCAAAATTACTCATAAATTCTCCCCCGTTAAGCATTTTCTCAGTAAGTTTTTAAAAAAGATATTGATGTTAATTGCGTGTTTGAAACTGTATACCACATCTTTTGGTACTGTAGCTTTGTTAAAAAGTTATGGTATGATGTCTCTGTTTTTATTAAAGAAAAGGTATTGTTTAACTTTATTTTGAGAATGTAGTATTTGGATATTTTAATCAAGATAATGTGAATAACGAAATCTTTGTTATTAATCTAATTATTTCATTAGTGAAATTTCACATTAATAAGTGTACATTTTTTAATAGAAAACCCTGTTTCAAAGTGTTTTATAGAGTTGGAAAGCTATTTTTGTACAGTTCACAGTAGCTCTAACAGAAAGGCAATCAAAACTGTCCATTTGTGTTTTATTTTCAATCTATCTGAGTAATGTAAAGGTCATGCTTGTTTTTAATTGTATTTTTTTCTCTCCCTTACTTCCCTGGCTTTGTATTGTTTGTCAAATCTTTTTGTACGTGTTGTTTAAAGTATAAAAACACAGACATGATGCCGTTTCACTTACCCTCTGCAGTTTTGAATCCTGACCGGGATCTTTTATAGCTGAGACCGCTTTATCTCAAAAGATGTGCAAATACAGCGTCGAACTAGGCCTTGTTCATAAAACGTTCGTCAACAAACACCCTTGAGAAACACCGGAAAAACAAACTGCATCCATTACTCACATAACGCTGGGTTCTTTAGGAACCTGAACAGAGTTATCTTTCCCATACATCCAAAACACAATTTATTGGAGACATTCTTCCCAAGCGAGTCTCGTGAAACGCAGCCGAATAAAGCGAGTCTCTCTATGCCTGCACGAGCGCGGGCGCGGGCGCGTGCTTTCGACAAAACTACGTCATGAAAAAAACTATCTGAAACTTGACTCGTTAATTTTATTTTTATTTATGTCTTGATATAGTTGTATATGTTTATTTTTGTCCTTTGTTGTAGTTCTAAAAAAAAAAAAAACTTGGCGAAACGAAACCGGAAGTAAGATTTTTCTCACAAACACTCGGTCATAAGTCCAAATGGTTTTTGGAAACTTTGTCTAGGGTGACCATACGTGCAATTTTCCCCGGACGCGTTCTTGCCAGGATTTCTATGTTGTTTTGATTTGTACATCAAGAGGGTTTTGGAAACATAAGGAAGTGATGTCACACCGATCGGTCTGCACACGCAAACCAAGCCAAAACCTATATCCTTATAGAAATCCTGACCAGGACGCGTCCGGGAAAAATAGCATGTACGGTCACCCTAACTTTGTCCAAACTGTCAACTCTTTAACTCTTTAACAGTGCATGAAACAGCATTTTCTTGAGAAAAGGGAATTTTCTAATATGACATTTAAAACTGAATAACACAAAAATTGCAGACTGGATATAAACTAACAAAACAAACAACCGAAAAATTACATTTAGCAACTCAAAGGCATAATTTACCTCTAAATTAAAACGACCCCATGATTTGCTCTCTCTCTCTCAAGGCCTGCTAAGGTGTATATGACTTTCTTCTTTTAAACAAAGTAACCAATATATTTTGTAATAGTGGGTTTTTGTGGGTTACAAATGTGTTGTCAAATTAACAGGATGGCATAAACCTGCATTTATTTAAATTCTTACAGCCACTAGTGGTGTTATATGAGGCTATGTTAAACAAACACGAATCTTTGGTGCTTGTACACCCAACATGAGGTGTCAACTTAAGGTGTTATCCAGCAGTGATGTGTTGCTTTCTGTTCTCAGTTTTATTTTGCCGCCGGTCACATGTCAGAAACTCACTTTCAGATGGATGGAGTCATCAGGCTGTTTTATGTGGGTATTTTGTTCATTGAAGAGTATTACCATTACATGTTTGATATATTTGGATGTTGCAAATGAACCAAGATTAAAATCTATAAAAGGAGAAAACAAACAAACAAAAATACCCTTACTGTGGGTAATTTGTGAGTTTTCTGTTTGGTTTTGGAAACAGCTACTGTCATTTAAACCTGATGACTTTCGCAGATATGAGTGGTGAAGTGGTAAAACCTTCATGAAAGATCATCAACAGGATTTACTGCACAGACCTTACAAAAACAAGTTACTACCTAACAGATATGCTTTTGATGCACATCTAGAACTGTGGGATCAGCCTTTCAGAGTTATCTGAGTAAATTATGAGTATGAGTGTCGCTGAATATACTTATGTACAGGACAGACATTTTATTATTGCATTGGACCCTCACTGTTGTTTATTTATGTACAGCTGCAGGGCAACAATTTGTACTATTTATAAAACACACAAAACAAACAAAAAACTGTGTAGTAACTTTGATGTTTTGGCAGATTACCATAGTAAAAGATAACTAAACACGTGGTCAGACTTCCAGTGAAGTGAGCAGAAGTAACGCATTAGAGGTTGTGTGTGTAAGTCCTCAACAGAACTGATGATAGCCTACTTTTATTCATTCATTAAAATAACTACTGTACTGTTAGACGTCCATGAATAATATCTTTATTTTACCATTACGTCACAATGTGTCTAGTATTCATTAAATTTCAGACGTGTCCCTGTACAATATACAAATAGCAGCTGCCTTTAATTTAATCCTAGTTTGTTTGCTTTTTTAAATTTTGGCGCCCTCTTTCGTCTAAAATTGCAAATGCAAGGTGCGGTCCAAACTGTAGTTACAAAATTCAGGATGTAGAGGGAGACAAATCTTAAAAAAAAAAAAGAGAAAAGAATATAAATTCTTGAAATGAGAGGTTTAGTGATTAGCTGTCATTTCCTATTATATTTATGTAATAATTGCCAAATAGCATAAAAAAAACCCTTTAATAATTGCAAAAACACAGTGTAAGGGATGGCACGAGTTTATTGGAAACATGAGTGAATATTTGATGGAAGAAATTCTCTCATAGCACATGCCTATTATAACCCCTCTCCAGCAGACAGTTTGCAAAAAATAAAATAAAAACCAACAATAACAAAAGGTGTCTCATCATAGGGCCGTATCTTTTCATATTTTACTGTGATTGTGGTCGCAGATGAGTTTACTATTTACAATGTTTACAATTGCAATGTTCTATACAAAATAGAAAGATTTCTTAAGGAAAGCAAGAAAAAAGAGGAAGAAGAAGAAAAACATAGCTTTGTTTAAAATCCCAGTGGGACAGATAGGTCCAATGTGTTTTTCCAGACAAACAATGGTGATACACATCAACATTAAAACACCATCAAACCTGCACGTTAGCTTATTACATAAACCATTGTTATCTGTCATTGGTACTAAAAACCCAACTCTACAATATTATTCCAACGCTGCATAGTGACAAATCAATCCGTTATGATTAAATAATATTAAACTTGTTTAATCTAAAACAAGTAGGAAAAAAAAAAAAACAAGTTTACAAGAAAGGGTTTTGTATTATTATTGTGCCTGCTTGAACATTCAGCGTTGTTAGTCGTAAAACTAATGAATAAATTAATCGAGACTTAGTTAGACACTCCATTTTAGGTTTGTCCAAACTGTATCCGTTCATATGCAAGACAGCAGATATGATAAAAGCACTACTAGGATGGCAAATATATCTGTGAGACGAGAAGAGACGGTGGGAAATGGCTTTAGTTTGTGCTAGCTGGCAAAGCAGCCTTAATTTCCTGCACATCTGGAAACGAGACTACCGGCGAGCTCAAATTTCAACGTTATTATATAAGCTAGCATAAAAAAGGATAACACGTTCGCTCGCATTCTTATCCTCCACAGCAAACAATCCCTTGCAAAACATAGCAGTTTAGGTATTGCAATCTCCAACGAGTTGGCTTATATTAGGCACATTTTCATGACAAACACCAGGGAATCTTCCCCAAAGCCTCAAACTATCCTTAAGCGATTAAGGGAAGTTCATGATCATACGATGAGCTGTTAAGACAGATTTTGAGGTACTTGTGTGATTTGAAGCACCGCTGCCACTTATTTTTTACTGTTCTTTTTATGGGTTGTTATGGCCAACTCAATCGTAAAAAGCCATTCAATACCTTGTACGATCCGAAAGAGAATACAGAGGACACTTTTATAGCGAATAACGTAGATAGGCAACGTGATCTAGGAACTTTGTGGCAGTTAACTTGCCTCTACAGGAAAGGCGATAAGTGAGAGATGACTGCGATCCTCGCTGTAATGTATAATATTTAACCAGACACATTCAGTTTATACAGTAGTTGTTATATTTTATCCTTGCTCTGTATGTTCCACCATAGACCTTTTTTGTTTGCATTTTTTTTTTTTTTTGGCTTTTTCTTTTTTGAAAATCTATTTACAAATGTCAGACTCAAGATCATTTGGTAAAAAAAAAACCCATACAAAAAAGACTAAAAAAATGCTCCTCTGGTTATTCATTTGGAGAGCTACGTCTGACGGTAACAGGACACGTAAAACACGAGCACAAGAGTCAGCAAGCATCATCAAGAGCACTAGGTGTGTTGGCAAACTGATGTTTTGATCCAATTTACATTCTCAAATTACATTTCAGCTGACATTGCTATAGTGCTAGTACTAACCGGTTAGTACATGTGTTTCAATTCGGTAATTCATGAAAAAGATCACTTTGCTCTTGTTGCCAACACATCCTTCGGCGTCTCTTGATAAGGTGCCTTTTTTAGCTATAATTTTCCTTGGTTAAAGCTTTTCATGCACATACAGTTCTGGAGCACCTGTAATCAGCCAATAGCAAACGCATTCATGAGTTACAATCCACCATTGATATTTTTTAGGGTGCGTTGAAGTACAAGATATTCTGTCATTATTACAACTGTTACTGGAATGATTTGAGACTTCGTTAAAGACCCTGTTATGGGGTCGTCCTATGACTTAAAATTACCATAAATAATAAAAAAAAAACCCAATTACATTATTTCCAAAACTGGCTACATTGTTACAGAAGACTAGAGGACATAAGTGCGTGTAATACCATGAGCTAACACTGATGAGATTTAGCTTTGAAGCTCTAGACATAACAAAGGCCAAACATAAATTACTAAACCTCCTCCAGACATAATAAAATTGTTTAAAGCATTAGGGCTTTGTTCACACTGCAAACAATCCTGATTTGTTTTTAAAACCAAAATCTACCTATATCTTATTTGACAGGAGCTCAAATAGGCCTCATTTGTCCAGGCAGTGGAGCCAATATCCAGTATATTTACAGCCCTGTTTCCACCTTGTATTAATACACATTTTTTGGTAATCCGATTACAAGTGTTAGGCACTAAATGCAGGCGTAAACATGGCCTAAAACTGCCATCGGATCACTGAAACCACATACAGAGGTGAATCATCACCTTCTTGCCACCCGCTCAACACTACATTGTTCTGGATAGCACCAAAATAAGTAATTCAAACTTAATGGTGTTGGCAGCTGCAATCTGTATCTTTTTCATTTGCTTCCATTCCTGCTCATAAACTGTGTGACATTGTGTCTTTCATTCAATAGTATTTGTTTGCCACACTTGGCACTCTTGCAAAAGAGATGTTTAGAATCCCAAAAACAAGAGATCACAAGAGATGCATTTAAACCATGTTAATACCAGGTGGAAGCAGGGCCTACTTTAGTTGCTACATCAGGACGAAGCCAAGTGAATTGGGTTTGGCGTGTCAGTGGGAACAAAGCCTTAGATTATCTTGATGAGCACCTCTGATACTGGAACTAAAGCTGAAAGTATACTTCCCTTGTCCATGTTTTGCTCAAGCTTGCACAGTCCAACTTTATGCAAGTCTGGTCTGTGCACAACTTCTGTGTGCCGCCCGTATTTGTGTCTGCATTACATGGACTTGTGCATGGACAACAGCAAATGCACAAGAGATCTGAGTGCTTGAAGGCCCACTGAGAACATAATCACGTTCTCATGATCACGGACTTGAATGTTCAATGGTGTGTTTGACATGGAGCAAAACATGGCAAATGAAGTATATCTTAAGGTCAAAAGCACTGGACGCACATAGACGTTTGCTGAATGTAAGGTCTTGCATACTGTTCCCATGCACCGGTAACAGCACCTTGGTTATAACTGACAGCTATTTATTCGCCTGAGGTTGCCCTCCGACTGTATCAGGCGGTGGATCACATGAACCCTATTGCAGTCACTGCCAACTTTGCTGCATCTGCAAGTGCCACCTTAATCCAGCAACTTTTTTCAACAATGTCAGATCACATGAGCTTCACAATTTGTTTTCCCATTGTTAGACATTTGCATATAATAGATCCATCACCAACAGTCTCTATTGCTCATGTCACCTCAAATTCTGGTTGTTTTGTTGCTGCAACTCACCACTAGAGTGAACAACCTCAGAAACTTGAACAACCAGTCAGTGCTCTCGATTGATAGTTACAAATCAAAGTGCATCCTCTCAGAGATTTACAGTCTACGTCTGCCTGATGTCTGCGTGTTTGAATGAATGCAACCTGGTTATGGGTATGTACTGCACCTTAAAACTGCATCACTATGCAAACTGTGAGGTAATATTCTGATTGCTATGGAACTGACTTTATGATATATGGAGGGACATCATTTAAGGCTGAATTCTAAGCACCATCTTGTACATTACGTTTTGCATCCATGCGAGTTGGTCTAAATGTAACCGCACCTTTGAGTACAGGGTTCAGGCGACTTGATCTTGAGGATGGAGTGTTGGCAAACAGGAATAAGTAGATTTTTGGTCCATATGGTCAGATATTACTCAAAGCAAAAGTAATATCAAACAACTGTGGAGCACATTTTGCTCCCAGTATGGTAGACAAGAACATTTGATCTTCACAATTGTCCAGACTTCACAACCCCTAGTTGCAAGTTTTGCCATGCCACTTGCAGGTTAAATAATCAAAGGAAGGACAGGTTAAGACAACAGTGCAAAAAAGATTCTCACTTCGATCTTTCAGGATCAGTTCTTCAATTTTTCTCTTGGGCTTAGAGATTGGTCTGCCTTGACATGGAAGTTCTTGAAAGTTCCTCTTCTCGACTCTCGCAAGCCTTTTGAAGGAGACGGGAGGTGCAAATCAGCTGTACAGAACAGTGTTTGTAACAGCACTAGCCATTCATAAGCTCTCAAGTCTTTTAGCTCAGCCTAGAAAGTGGGGTTGCCAGAAATGTCCCGTTCAGGTGATTCAATGTAGTTGGCAGACTCCTGGAGTTTTAGCAGCATCGCCATCTGAAGGACAGAACAAGGACAGCTTGTCACAGCACATGCTGACTTGTTGACAGAGGTTTATGTGTAGTTGTACTAAGCACTCACCAGTGGATCGGACTCCATTGTGGACAGAGATGTGTCCTTGTTTGACATGTCCCTGTCGTCACTGGGCTGCTGGGTTGGAGCAGAATTGGGGCCAGTGGTTGGTGGAGGGAGGTGAAAGAGTTTAGCCTGATCCTGTTGAGCTGAAGGCCAGGGCAGCGTATCCCTCACCCACTCCACTGGATCCTCCCATGCTGCTTTCTGACCATGGACCTGAAATATATCAATGCAGAGATTGAGCTTCAAGGCTTCACTGCACTTTAGTACCACTGCAGTTTAGTACCGCTTTAGAGTGGGCGGGATTTACGCCGTTATAGTCGCACCACCTCTACTGCCGTGACTCCTGGAAAAGGTTTTCATTACACATCGCCCCATAAAGCTTGTTCAAAACTCGCTGGCTGTGCTGATTTAAATCTAGCGGGTCTCTGCGTGTCTTGCGCAAGTTCAGTGACGATTCTCTCCAGCCAAGTGTTCAGCAGAGTGTACACGTATTTGTAACGTGACTGTACACTTGAACCTCAGCCGAGGTGGTACTAAAAAAAGTGCGGGGTACCAGGTACTGTTCCCAGTGGAACCCCCCCCCCCAAAAGTTAACCGTACTGAACCATGCAGTGAAAAAGTGCTATAAGTGTCATATGATCCAACAAAATAAAAGTCTTTTTACAGACGAGCTCTGTTCTAAAAACTAGTGAGTTGCTTCATTTTAGTAAAAATGTAAACGCCATGACAAACCAAGCCAACTTCAAAGAATCAATGGGGATTAAAGTCAACATTGTTGTCTCTTCGCATTAATGTCTGGACAAAGATGTGCTCTGTTCTTTGCTTTTGTTGTTTCTCATGCACTGACTCCTTCATTTGAACATTCATTCAAAGTTCTCAAACTCACTGATTGACATGACACTGATTCAACATTTTCAACATGTGGGCAAAATGCCGCTGACATGAGCCAACGTGTGGAATGCACCAAAAAACTAGCCCCACAGATACTCACCAGTGTACTTAAAGGCGCTCTATGCGATCTTGCAAAACACTATGGGTGCAGGACCTACACCAAACAAAAACAAACTTCGGCCAACCAATCGGC
>JAUMHP010000037.1:470318-490046 GCA_032361065.1 Enteromius trimaculatus | reverse complement strand
GAAAGAAATGCAAGATTCAAACTCAAGTCGCCCCATGAGGAACTGACTTCAAAAGCTACAGTAACTATAATTTGACAAAAAGATTGGTTTTTTTTAATTAATTAATTTAATTTTCAATGTTGGTTTCATAGTGACTAAGGGCTGTTGAGAAAACAGATGTTAAATGTAAGTTGAATTTTACCTAGCATCTAGTACCTCATAGTTAACGCACACAAGTTGCTGGCTACATGGTGCTCATACTGAGAAGAGAAGTTAGGCCTTACATAATTTCCTTATCTTTTTCCCACCTCTTTGTTGCATCATTTCCTGTCCTCTCTCTATACGGTCAATAAAAACGGTAAAAACATTAGCGAAAATTTTAGAAGAAGGCCTTCTCAGGATCAGGGCTCAGATCTTCGGATTGTTTATGCACTTCTGAATCCTAGTGAATTCAACTCTGGCAGCCTACATCATTAAACGGCTCCAAGGGCTCTAATGTTCTCTGCGTTTAACCACCTAAGCTCTTCAATGAAACAGGGTGATAATGGTCTTTTCATCCTGGCAGTGGTGAACACTTTGAGCTTTATAATGTGGTAAGTTTGTAGGCTGATCCCTCAGGGGGTGCTAGCAGACAAACTGCACGGACAATCACTCACAGCTTTGATGCTTACGGTGCCACTGCAAAGCAACGCAGCGGGATACACGTAGAGCAAAGAGCTCAGAAATAACATCACAGCTGAGGTGCTTCAGTGGATTTATAATGCTGTACGTAGACCCTCCATCAACAGGCCATTACCAAAACCCAAAGTCTCCAAGAAGTAATACTCGAAATTTTGCAAATATATGAAACACATGGACAAATTTGGCATTCTTGCTGACTGGTCCTCAGAGAAAGAGAATAAAAACTTTCTTCAAGTGAGGCTCCAAATGTCAACGGGATATCTGGAATGGTGAGTTTATTAAAACCCCCAGCTGACAAAGTCCACAGTTTACAGAGATGTGCATACTTGTTGGGGTGAAATTTGGCCATGGGTTCATGACCGAAGTGAGAAGAAGTTGAAAGTCATGTATTATGTCTGGTAGAAGCAGAAAGACGGCTTAGACTCTGACCGTAGATCTCGGCTCATGGTACCCCAGTGGCCTGTTTACCTGCTTTGTGTGTCAGGACAGGTCATGGACAAGGCACCCAGGAGGGAGTTTGATCTTTTCAGAGCATTGGTCAATTCAAACAGACATAGGAATCTGCCACACCAATGTGCAATGTAGTGAGTGAGTGAGAGGGGTCAGGGTGTACAACATACCCTCCGGGCTGTAGGACAGACAGAGGTATGTTTACACCTGAGAGTGTTATGACCTTACTTGCAGAACCGAATCACATTCATGATGCGTGGCTTTTTTAAACTTCCCTATGCAATTGGAGGACAAAAAACACATTCTTTTATAAATTCCTCAGGATAAAAAGGCTGAATGGAAAGAAAAACAAATAAACAAAATACAGGCTGTGCATTTTTTCCCCGTCCAAGTAGAATGTCTTGTTATTAACACACGACTTCATTTGTGTACAAGCTAGTACACATACAGAGAGTCGCAGACTCAACCTCACCCTCAAACAAACATGGGAGTGATTGTTCATTTCCTTCTCTTCCCGTTACCTAACAGTGAAACGAGAGCAATTAGTGCCCTGTGAAGTCAGCCCGAAAATAGTCAGAGCCCATGCAGGATAAATAAACCAGTGGACCTACCGCAGAGGGCCTCATCTCCAGAACATCTTTAAATAGATCCAGAGTTGGAGGAGAAGCCCCGAATGCTTCTACTCTGCATGATGTAGAAAAACCAAACCTGAGTGGCAAACCCTGTGTGGGACCCCCTAAATATTATGTAGGATTGCATATATATAGACCTTGGTCACAACTATTATCAATTGGAGACTTTCCTTCCAGAAAAGTCCTTTCTTTCTGAGTTCCTGAACTAAGCACATAACACAAGTGTTTCAGACTGATGTGAGATATGGCATATAAGATACCAAGATCTGCCATCATAAGTAAGACATCATAATATGTAATAAAATAAACGATGGTCTCTTTTGTCTCCAGAGGAATTATAAGAAAAACATCTGTGACAAAGATGATTCTTTGAGAATGCGCCTGGTCTGTGAAAGAGCAACCTGTGGGTTCTGGTGAGAGAATAACAATTGAATCAATGGCTAAGCGTGGATTCTGTCCTTTTCAATGGCAAAGGTTCATAAATCACCCCCTGGGCAAACTTGACAATCCATCACAGACCTCTGTGGGGGTCTCTTAACCTGTGGTTAAGCCACATTTCACCATCGGCTCTTTGGATCTGACAGATGCTATAAACTCTGCTTTTGAGGTGACATGTTCACACCCCCTCAAACACCAATGGGAGGACAATGGCTGGGAAAGACTATACCCAGAATACTGTTCGTTAAGTGGAAATGGTTTATACAGAAGCTCAGATTTCAGATCCATGATCCTAACCATAAAGGAGCCCAGTCGCACCAAAGCGGGAATGGTTAACTGCTTATCCAGAAACGCTTGGGATCTACACATGTAAGAAACCATCTACTCAAATGAAGGAGCAAATGAAACCAATAGACTACTTTACATGCATAAAGCTAACAGCATTACACAGTCCCCCCTAATGCTTTTTTAATGAGTTTGCTTACATTCGCCGCATTGAGAATATACAACTCATCCAAGATTGCAATGTGTGGACCAGGAAGCATGGCTGGCCAGACTGAAAGCAGGAATTTTAAACTGAGATTTTTCCTTATCTGAACTATTTAGGGCTGTGCCTTGCATCAGGAAAGATTACTCATTGAATCCTGGTTACTATCTATGTATCAGGCTTATTTGAGAAGGTTTCCTCGCCAGACTAGGAAAGTGAAATCTCATAACCTGCTTCCCTGTCAATACCAGGGGAAGATTTGCGTCATAAGTTTTTAGTGCAGCAAATGGAAACATTCTGTAACTCAACAGAAATTTTCAAATCCTCTAGGAATGTAAATTGGAGTGGCACTTTCTTAGTTTTTCGTGGAGAACTCAAGTTAGGGCATTTCTGATGGATGGCTAGTTTATTCTGGGCGTTGTGTCTAGCAGGAAAAGATGAGAGAATGGTTGCTTAAGGAGAGAGCCATGAAGTATGCGTGACGTGCCGGTGTCGCATCGCTTGCAGCTGAACATCTCTGAAAGAAGTAGAACTGCAGTCCAAAGAAATCCATTGTGCGACCAGTAATCCAGCCAACTTCGCTCATACCTCACATGCACATGCCAAAATGCAGGTGGCGTCCTTAAACTGTGAGGAATCTACACATCAGGAACCTTGTAAACAAGATCTTTAAAAATCACAAGTTTGTTTGATGCTATGTAGAGTTGTGCCAAAGAAAACACGGTGTGCATTTTAGGAGTGACTATGGTGGAATAACTCAAATCAAAGCCAATTATTTTGAAATAAACTGAAAATTACCACTCTGGGAATTATTTCCCGGAAGGATGGAAAATGCCTGTTTGAATGTGTGCAGAGTGGTTAAACAGGATTGAGTGGTAGTTTACTTTCAAGTTGAACATACTCTCCCAGGTGACCAGCCGGTAATTCGGATAAACGAATGTGATCAGTTTCCAATAATATACCACTATTGCAGGCAAGAACATTGCAATTTGTAAAGGTACAATCCTTTATGACTAAAACCTCTGCATGTTCTTACTTGCCAAACTGCTGGTGAACATCAAAGGCATTTACAGATGATTTGCCACTTTGAATATGAACAGTTGTTCTGCTTTAAGACTGGAGAAAAACGTAGGATGCCCAGCATACAGTATCTGATGAAAATAAATGAAAAATAAATGAAAAGAGTAAGAGCTTATGTTGAGGTCACCATGTGAATTCTTTTTTTGAATGTGTTCCATTGGCTTTGACATGCAGATTAGGTTTCCCAACTCAAAAATCAATGCAAATGTAAAAGAAAAATCTTTATAATTTGCCCATTGAACAGTCTTTATATGTAAGCACTATTTCCCACGGCCAGTGTCTTGCTAAGTCTGGTGAACCATCTCGTACATCTTCTGTAGAGTTGGGATTGGGACCTCTAGGGATAGGGTGAGCTCCAGCCAGTGAAAAGGATAGATGGAGAGGGCGTTTTCTCCACCCAACCTGCAGCTGTCTCAGCTGCTCGCCACTGGGGACAACAGGAAATTTATTGCAATAATCATCTCTCTAGGCAACACATTAAATAGTGCACTCCTGCTTTGAAAAGTCTTTGAAAGACGTTCTCTTTGATAATTGATTAGAGAGTGAAGTTTTCAGGAGGTGGCAAACAGTCTTAACATGTAGAGAGTTGTTAGATATTTTTTTTATTATTATTTGCTTCCTTTGGTGTTAGTGTAGTTGATTGGTTATTTTAGTATATGTAATGTAGTAACTGTTAAGTTTGCATATTATATTTGAAATGCAACAATTCTATTTTTTTTTTAAGACAATATTTTACAAGCAGCAATGTTGAAGGTACCCAGATTATAAATTAGATCATCTTTTATGTCTCCGTCATGTTCAAAGTCACTCTCTGCATCTCTCCTAAAAACTGGTCTGCATGGTTTAGTGTAAACTTGTATACAGTATGTCAAAAAAGAATAGTACAGATTGGGCCCTGTAATGATTTATTTGATGTTTCGGATGAACGGCGAGTAGAACATGTTTAATGCATCATAAAAATGAAAACATGTGATTTACTTAACTCTCTTTGCAGCACAAAAGTCACTTGTAGACTAAAATGATTTTGACTAAAATGACTTAAAAATGCATTGACATACTTTTGGAGAACTAGGCTTCAAATATTGTAATCTATGTAAACTTTGATATGAATTAAACAACGAGAATTTGACTGTTTTAGGACATACTATTGGAGCTGTACCCTACCAGTTAGTGTCTATATCTAGCCATGGGGTTCATGTGGATTGAATCTGGCTTGCAACGTTTTCAGTTTCTTCCTATTGTCTCCACTATGACCACGCTCTCTTTACCTCAGGGCTGTCCAATCCTGCTCCTGGAAGACCACTGTCCAGCAGAGTAAATCCCAGTGTATTCTACCTGAACCAGCTAATCAAGGTCTTACTAGGCATAATAGAAACTTCCAGGCAGGTGTGTTGAGACAAGTTGGAGCAAAACTATGCAGGAAAGCGGCCATCCATGACTAAGTTTGGACACCCCTGCTTTAACTAGGAAAAGAAATAGTCATACTGTAGCCTGTTGAAGTGGACCTCAAAGGCCAGAGTTTAGAAACTCAGTTTTAAAGACTTAACAGACAAGGGAATTTTATGGTGCTAACATCTGTGCACTGTATTGCTGTGCAAATCAATTTCTGGTCTTCTTTGACACATTGCGACATGTGGATCAGCCTATTCTGAGGCTTAAGTCCTGAACAAAACAGAGAATGATTCTAAGTTATGGAATACTATACATAGTGTGGCTAGTAGCCTCATCTCAATTCGTAATTTGAACTCAAACCACTTTCTGGGACAGTTTTGACAGATTTTGAATCCACACATCAGTCGTGATATGCAATCTCATGGATATATTTTGATGTCATATGCAAAAAGCATGGTCAAAGCAAGCCACAGAGACCGTTCTGGGGTCTGTCTGTCCTTCCACATAGCTTTTCTCCATTCCTCATCCACGCTATTCACTCATCCCTTCACTCTCAGATATTTGCGGCTCTGTCTTCCACAAAAAGAGTTAGACGCTCATGTCTTTCTGTCTTCTTTTCTCGTTTTCTCCCTTCTCAACCACAAATTGCTGTCATTATGTGACGCATTGCAGTGGTGATGGCTAACCAAAGTCTGGCCTGTGGAGAAAACCACGACAAGCGAATTAAGAGCTGAGGGAAATTGAGGGCCTGTGTGTGTGTGCATGGACCACCCAGACTCTCATAACCAGAGGGTGAGACCACAAGCAGGAGCGGCTCTGTTCTGCCGCCCGCATCTCGGTCCCTCACTTTCTGTCTATATTTAGATCTATTTGTTTCTCCTTTGTCTCCTTCTCAATTGCTCTTTCTGGTCCGTTCTCTTGGTCTCACACCCTTATCTTTGCGGTCGTATAAACTGAAGCCAAACCCATGAGACCCTATAAGTTAATTTCATTGGGCACTTCACATATATGCTATATAATTTAATGTGCTGAATCCAGTTTTATGCATATTTAAACCAAAGAGAGGAACTTTTATTATTTTGAGGCCGCTTTTTGTAGTTTAGGAGATTAAATAGGGTTGCATGTTTGTCACAAATGAGACAATTGTTGACGCACAGGTAGAATCTAGATTAGCTATATTTGTTTTTTGTTTACTCTGCACTATTGGACATCATGAACACACATTCCTATCAGAGTCGGAAATGTTTGAGTGTGTCTTGGCCCTACAGAGTCTCTCACTTCTCTCAAAGACTTCCTCCAAACTTTAATCTCTTCCTCTTAGGTTCCCCTCTTCCGTATTGCATTCCCCTCCGTAAAGCAAAAATGGTTTCCATGCGGATTGCCCATTATGTCAGTGGAGCGATGGTTATCGATGCTGACCCAGGTCAAGCAGCATTGTAAACAGGACTGTGTTCAGAGGCGGGCGGCTGAGGAGAGAGGAGCCACGCTGAAGCCAGACGACGGGACAAGCCCACTATCAGCCCCAGCATCAGGCTGCTGGCTCCAGACTGCTCCCTCTCAAACTCCTCTCAGACCTGGAGCCTCCCGCCCCCCGTCTTACCAGGGAGGGAACGGGTGTTGGTTTGGGTGTTGGCTTTTGGCTGATTTTCCACGTGGTTGTAGTATCCACAATGCATGAAGATAAAAACTTCACATGTACTGAACATGCAAAGGCTAACCTGTCACGCTGCGCTTTGACGAAAACTACAAAAAGCATTTATGAAAAGCAATGCAGATTTTCTTCTGCACGTTACACTACATTTGCTCGATAATAGCTAAGCTGTGTAAAGAGTGAATAGATGTTTTATTCTATGACATAAAATATGTGAGTTGTACATGTGGCTAAACATGGATACAATTCTTGCTGGGAACATCCACAGCCTACACAACACACACACAGCATGGCTCCTTAAATATGATTAAATACGATTACCAGATTTATTTCTTATAATTCTCAGCTCAGAATACATAATCTCCATTGTCAGACATCAGTGTTATTTTAATGGGGCAACGCAATATTTCATTGGAGTTCATGTCTAAGTAAAAGTGTCTAGCGATTGGTTGAGGCAAAGCAGGGTGACGGTAATGCACGTTTACCTATAAAACTATATTCTCCTTGTAGCACTCTTTTGACAGCTTTTGTGATATCATGAAAAAAAATTATTGGGGTTTTAGCATTTATATATGTGCAATGCCTTGTCCCATAGAATCCATTGTAAGCGCAATGCCTAATTTTCATTTGTGTCAGACCCAGGATATTCATTTTTGTATTCCACTGTTATTATTTAAGTATAAGTAAATTGCGTAGTCTGAAAGCACTGACTGTGTACATAGTGCGCTAATATGCGGTGAGAAGCAGGTACATTCAGAGTATCACCAATTTTCTCTTTGAAGACTCAAAGGAAATGTGTTGACAGGGAGTCTGTTGAGGAGGACAGGGTGCGGTTTGATGTTGCTCACATTGCTGCCGGCTCAGTGTGTGTTTGGCTGCAGGCCAGGACGATGTTGTTAGCACTGAGTGAAAGATAGATGCCTGTAATTACTAAGGGCCAGTACATCGAGGAGCCCACAGAGTTCAGATGATCGCAACGTCTTGTTTTGGTGACACTATTGCAATATCAGTAGATACAATACTATATTCAGAGGCGGACAAAGTACACAAATCCAGTAGCTGAGTGAAAGTATAGATACTACTGGTCAAATATTACTCCATTACAAGTAAAAGTTGTCAACAAAAACGTTTACTTAAGTGTAGGAGTACTTGCTTTTAAAAGTACTTACAGTAAGTATTATGAGTAAATGTCCGGTCAATGTTTCGTTATTTTTGCACTGTTGTACGTCATACTTGCAATACCTTCTAAATATAAAGCAACCTACTTAATACACAGTCAATCTGTGTAATGAAGAGCTTTTATGAATTAAAACAATAGAAATCAAACAATTGAACATCTTTAAAAAAAAATGTCTTTGAATCGGTGATATATTTGATTTAAGAATTTATGGAATGATTTCGGAAGGATCATTCTAGCGGCTGCTTGAAATTTGGCTTTGCTATAACAGTAAATATAATAAGTACCAAACTTTTGAACTGTTGTGTATGTATTCAAATTCTACACATCCCAGCAACAACAAATATTACAACAATCCTCTGGAAAGCTGTCTTTGATCTCAGCTTTCTGTACAAGTATTCTTGACATAACACAATTCTCACTTTGCATAATTTATCCCAGCGAAACAACTTTTAACGAACGCCAACAAAATCACTAGAGAATCAGGTTCTGTCTGTGTGCTGCCTGTGACTTTCATTACTCAATTAGGAATGACAACATTAGTGTTGGTTCATAACCTCTGGATTAGCGGATGGCCCCCATCCCAGGACATTAGGGTGACTACGCAGTTCATCAACGGCTTCTTCCACGTTTCCTACTGTAGGCGGATAGGAAAACATGTTTTTGACAGCAACAACGAATTTAATAATTTCCTTCTGCATTCTTATTCTTAACAGTCCACATTCCTTTCGTCAAATTAAATAGACAAGTAACTGTTCCACAGATGGCAAAAACAATCATTTAGTACCAGCACATATTAATAAAAGACAGAATAACAATCATGTGCCAATAGTGACAAACACACAGTAATTTTCCTATTAATTGCTAAAGGGCTTCTTATAACGTTGGTGTAATTTTCCGATATTAAAATTCTTTCACTTAATAAGCAAGCAGAGACAACTTTAAGTAAACCATTAGCAGGTTGATTTTTAAACAGTGTAACACAGTAGTGTTGTAGAGCACTGCTGTTTGTTTGAACATTTTAACCAAATTGCCACAACAACCAACAAGCTTAACCAATAAGTTTGGGGGCAGATTGGCTAAGTATTTGGAAAACCTTTCCATCAATACAATGAGTTAACATTTTTTAATTGAAGACCTTTTTTTCCATTATTGTCTCTGTGTAAACGACAAAAATGTGAATTTATGAGAACTGTGATATCATGCACTGCATAATAAGTGTTCACGTAGTGTTTTTTTTTACCAAGTGACATCGCCGACTATTGGCCTGGCATGCTTAATACAGCCTTTTTAGCTCTGTCATGACAACTCTGGAAGAGATTGGCATGGTAGTGTTCATGACAATGTTAATGTATTTTGTTATTTGGTATTGGCGGAATAGCTCTGCTACGCTGCTGCTGCGGCAGAGCAAGTACCGAGATGTGCTACCGCCCATTCTTACACAACCTGCCGCTGCTGAGCATGTAAGAAATACCGCTGCTGCAAATATAACATACATGACATAACCCCCTAAAGCGTACACAAATCATCTCATTGCAGATCACAGGTGGAGCTAGAGAAGGTGGAAGGCTTACACTAGACACGTTTGAATTTTAAGCTGAGAGCTAATTGGCTACCGATACAGCAGAGAACCAATCAGCTCTGCCATGTGATAATGATGTCATTAGGTTGATTGAGTTAGACCTGATCAGACTGCAGCGCCATCTACAGTTTCATGCCAGAACTATATACTGTTTTTGCGAAACTGGCATTTTTAAAACATTGATGTTTTCAGTACATAGTTATTGTTTAAACTTATTTATAATGTCTTCATTCCTGTGCGAATGGAAAATTTCACTGATTGTTTGCTTTCAACATCAGCCAAAGTCCTGTTACTTTTGCCTTAGGTGCTGCTAGTAGCAAATAAATTTCTCTATTTTTATACAATGTGACCCATAAAAGGACTTTCGTTAGTGTAAAGTTGTGTTGTCATGTTTGATTTAAAAAAGTTAATGAATTTAGTGTAGACGTCGCCACATGAATTACTTGTCTATTTCACCTTACACATTTCTTACAGCGCACTTTAGATCCTGAACAACACTTGATGCAGTTACTCAAGGAAAGTCCCTCGGGAGCTAAAGATGCAGTGGCGTTGTGAACAAACATAAAGTAGCTTCCGCTGAAGACAAAGGTATAGTTATATTCCTGGGGAGAGAGGTGGCAGGCATGAGGTTTCATTCGCCCCACCTTTAAGATGTACATTGCCCTGGGACAGATGCTAGATGACAGGGTTATTACACCGACAATAGCTTTAGTTAGGGCGGAGGGAGAGACAAAGAGGAGAGTAAGCTTAGTCACAGCGATACTTCCTGTTCCTGTCAAAGGAATAAAGAGAGCTAAGGTGTCAGTGTCAATGTTTGCGCTCACGGTTTGAGATTGTGGAGTTGATACAAGGTGATGATGGGAGGGCAGGAAGTGTAAGCTGATGATATGGTAGGACTTGTCCAGTCTGTACTTGTAGGAGTTGCTTTAGAATAGGCCTATTTATTGAAGTCGGTTTGTGTATGAGCAGAGAAAAGACGTTTTCTCATGCGATTTGGAGGCTCTCGGATTCTTCACCGCTCAAAGGTTTCCCGATCACTCCCACAGGGTAGGATGTGCACGCTCACATTGCAGAGATTCCTCCTGCGCCATGGAAATCTGCCGGACCCCTGTCCTGTCATCAACCCCCATTCTCTCCCACCACAAAGGGGGCTTTGTGTTCAGTCCCAGACCCGGGCAGACTGTCCTCAAACCAATCATGTTTGGCAAAGTGAGCCTCGTTAGAACAGAAGGATTAACAGGAAGATGAGAGCTGGAGCTGCTGACAAGATGATGTGTACAGGAACTCTTTAAAAATCTTCAATGAGAAGCGGCCTGATATGCATGCAATATGGACGTTATCACATAAAGCATCTCAAAATGTCTTTCTCTTTAAATTAACAAGAAGCACACATTTTTATTTGTGGTTGAATTTTCATTATCCAGCCTGGTTTAAATAGTTATATAGACATCTTAACACCGTTTCCTAGCTCTCAAAGTATTTCCTGAAATCTCTAAGCCTATTTGCCTGAGTACGGTACATCTCGAACCCAATAGACAACTTTGTCAGCATGCTTAGCATAACGTGGCAGGCCGCAGTCAACACGCAGCGCTCCGTAAACTTCCCTCCCACCCATCCAGGGTTCAGATCTGTGGCCAAGTGTGGTGAGTAAAGCCTGCTCAAAGCTCTCTTCCAGCAGCAGCCAGATCCGCTGGCAGGCAGGTGATAAATAGTCCCAGCGTTAATGACACTTAATGCTTGCCCAAATCCCAGCAGTAGCATCAAAGACGATAAGAGTCCCTGTGCTAATGCCACTCTATGGAAGGAAGGATTACACGGCAGAGAAAAGGAGAACGCGGTGATGAGACAACGGCGCGCAGGAAGAAAAGCGCGAGATCACAGCGACACTTAAAGCCAACAAAGGCGGTGGGAGACGTGGAGGAATGCGTTTTTGGTGGAGGATCGGGAGGGGTTGGGTGTAGGGGTCCTGGGATGGAGCAGGGGAATAAGACACTCGAAATGTCTTCATTAAAGGGAAAGTTCAGCCACAAATGAGAACTCTGTCATCATACTTTCTGGCTACAAACCAAGTTAAAGTTTGACTAATTTATTTGAAAATTTCTATTGAGATCACACAACACACAGCTATTGTGAATTGATAATTTTGTCATAATAAACTGATTACTTCTATAAAATCTCACAGAAATAGTTCTCTTATTGATCTTATCATGAATGAATCATTCCTGGTCAACTGGTTTTGTGAATCAGAATCAAATCAACCAATGGATTAAAGATCAAACGAATAATTCATTCAAAAGTATGATTCATTCACAAATCGGACATTGCTCCTTTTCTCATGAAAGCAAGGGATTTTATTTTGTTATAAAAAAATTTTTTAAGTACATAACTTAACAATTTGGACTGTTCTCAGACAAATAAAACAGGCATGACTTCAGAAGACTTGGACTATAATGCACAGTTTGTTTTTATGATGTTTGGTGGTCATGGTGGATTTGCATCCAAGTTTTAATTTTATTTCATTCAATTATACTGGTAAAAAAATGTGTTTATAAATAGTTTATTTTCCTGGTGAGCTGTTCTCTTAAACGAGGCAGCATTATTTCCATGCCCTTGTAGACCAAAGGAAAACGAGGGAGAGAAACCGATATGGAGATTGTTTGAAGGACACAGGCACTTTAAATAGAGTCCTCATGGAGAGCACTGGCCGAGGCTTAGGTGTCACACACATTGTCTCATTTCAGAGAGCCGCAATGTGGCAGCAGCACAACTGGCAGGCGGTTCAGACAGAGTCCAGAAGTTCTTTCTTGCCAAATTACAAATCAGTAAGAATCGCACATTAAATGGCAGACGAGATGCTTAAACTGTCATCTCAGATTCCAAAGACTTTGTTTTGTGGGTAAGATGATCTTTCAGACTTCTTGAAAGAATCAGTGATGGAATTCTGTTATAATCCAGGTATTTTCATTAGATTTTGAGAACAATTGCAAACCTTCACTTAAGATTCAAATGCCTTTTAAATTTACCAGTCTTCAAAGAACACAAATCCAATATTGCAGATGGTCTAATAAAATATAACTATTATTAACAATATTATTTAAGTATGTGATTTTTACATACTTAGAAATTAAAATAAATAAAACTACTGATCAATGAACCATGTTTATTATTTATCCTATCCAGCACTAGTCATTAGTTAGATACTTAACACGCATTGACTGGAAAATTTTATTTGACCTAAATGGTCAATTTAATTTAGTGATAATTTAGGTGTGCAAACAAGTGAGATAATGTTCGCACATTAAAGATGAGAAAACAACTGAATTTGCAGTAAATATGCAGTGACAAATTTTTAGATGTCACATGGGTCAGAATGCACTCATTTTGATCAGATCACTGAATCAGTGATTCACAAACAGCTGCAATTGGATCGGTCTGATTCAGGATTGAATCATTCAGTGCAATTTATGAACTGATTCAACGGGCTTATTGGAAAGTACCAGCTTGTTCACGAATCGAACATGACCCTTTTACAAAAATGAACTTAACTGCAATAAATTATTTAAAAATAAACAAAAAAGGTAAAGAGTACTTTTAAAAGTAAAACAATACTGCGTTAGTCCATTAAAAGTAACTAACTGCATTACTTAATGAATTTTGAAGGAAAGTAATGCATTACATTTCTTTTGTGTTCATTTATGTAATTGGGCTTCCAAACAAGGAAGCCTCATTTGTTTTTAATAACAAAAAAGTAGTGCTGTCAAATGATTAATCACAATTAATCGCATACAAAATAAAAGCTTTTGTTTACATATGTGGGTGTGCTATGCATACAGTATTTATCATGTATATATAAACACAAACACAATGTTTTGTTTAGGTTTTTATATATATATATATATATATATATATACACACACACACACACAGTAGTATGCAGTATGCATGTGTATTTATATATACAGTACATGATAAATAAACACAGTACACACACACGTATATGATTGAAACAAAAACATTTATGTTGGATGCGATTAATCATGGTTGATTATTTGACAGCACTACAAAAAACTCAAAAGTTTGACAACTGTAAAAGAGGTGTCAATGAATAAATGGGTAAACAAAGTAACATGTGCTACTTTTTGGAAGTAGTAACTGATCTTGTACATTCAAAAAGTAATGCGTTACTTTTACTTTCAATGTAATCTGATTACGTGACTCACATACAATGCAATGCATTACCCTCGACACTGCTCGTAAAATAATGAAATGCAACAATACACATAATAGACATAGTAATGTAGTCCACTTGTGGCTGGATGCTACAAAGCCACTGCCATGTATGTGGGCCAAAGGCTGCGGGTTATTGTGTAGCGTGAACTGACTTTTTGTGAATGTTTCTGTGTCTGTACGGAGGAAATAGGACTATCAGTCCACTTCCTGTGAGTATTGTTCAATAGTGTGACCTTTGACTCATGCCTCTAGTCCAAACGACGTCATCTTTTGTCTATATGCAAAAAGAAGCCGACGGAACAGAACAATGTCTGTTCTGCCTGTGTCCGTGTGGGAGGTAGAGGGAATTCTGGGTTATAGAGAGCCTTCTGTGTTAAAGTGCATGTTGTGTAGGCTTACCCTCTGATGCTGGTGTTTGTATCACATTTGAATTTCTCTGAATTCAATTTGCTGTTGGTGCTTTATAAAAGCGCACAAAAACATCCTCTCAGGGGCCTAATTCTTTGAAAGCTCCGCAAAGCCAAGACGGCTTTTCGCGAACTTATTCAAGAGTGCATTAGAGGAAATTCAACAAAGTGATGCTGAAACGACCGACAGTTATTCATCTCAGATGGCCTTAAAAAGGACGGTGTCATTAAAGAAGAGTAACGTCAATCTAGGTCTCATAACAGGCGGCAAGGCTTCAATGAAGATTATGATGAACAGGAATTCTGAGCTCTATCAGTGTGTGTGTGTGTGCTAAATCAAATGACATCCTAGCAATGCCCCGAGGGAACAAGAAGTATAAAGCGCAGCTCCCATGACGCATCCACAGACTAAACATCCAATTTAGCCACCCAGACATCTGACTCTTTCTCTTTCTGCTTCTTTTTAAACCATTAAGCATTTGTGGTATACAGAAAATAAAGGACGTCCAATGAGAACCCGTCTTTCTCTCCCTCATTCTTTCTGTCCTCATTTTCCTCCTCCCTGTTCTTTTTTTTTTTTAGCGCTCGCCTTGTGTTTTTCACTCAGGTGAAAGACTGTCCTCTTGTTCATTGTGTGTGAGTGAAAGGGAGGCCACTCAGAACAACAAAAGACAGAATATGGAGCTCAGGAAGCTTGACAGTATGTAAAAGAAAAACATGTCTCTAGGAAAACAGAAGGAGGGGAAGTGAGTATTGTTTCCTCCTTCCTGTGTCATTGTGGATCTGTGTGAGGAGAATGCTAAGCCAGACAGCCTTTCAAGACTTGAGGAAGGGCAAATATTGTATTCTCTTCACCCAATTTCTCTCTTAGTTTTCCGCCAGTTCGGGTCAGGGTATCGTATGCCTTTCATTCGCCTCAGTCGATTACATAATTGGCATACACTCCAGTTTCAAGAGTTTGTCTTTTTGGATCACTCTGCAAACATTTCCTGTTCAAATCCATTCTGGCACCTGCTTCAAAATACACCTTTTAAATGATCAAAGCCATTTAAGCAAAGCGCTCCAAATCATTCCTGTTCTCACTAGTAATTTCCTGTATTTATTAGCTGATATTTATGGGACACGTGTCAAGGCTTGCCTGGTAACACAGTGACTTTTGAGCTGTGTGATGTAAAAGATCTAAAGGCATAGTTCAGCCAAAAATGTTCATCAACCTCTTGTCAGTTAAAAGCCATATGCTGTATTTGTTCAAGAAAAAATAAGGATTCTAAAGAATCTTCACGCATCTCTTTTAAATTGCCACATATGTTCAGTTATAAAATTAAAAAAGCATCATAAAGGTAGTTAACTTAAATACCATATTCAAAGTCCCTCGAAGCCAAACAACAGCTTTGTGTGATGAACAAACAGGATAATAAAGGATTAGTTCACTTTCAAAATTAACATTTCCTAATATTTCACTCACCCCCATTTTATCCAAGATATTCATATCTGTCTTTCTTTAGTCAAAAAAAAAATTAAAGATTCAAAGTCCAATGGGTTCATAGAATAAATAGAAACAACCTGTCTTTTTCTTAAAAAAAAAAAAAACTATTTTTTTTTTTAACCATTAACAAATGCTCGTCTTGCCACTACTTTGACCCCACACACAGGGTTGCCAGGTTTTCACACCAAGATCCCACCTATTGCTACTAAAAAAGCTTTTTAGAAGGTTTCCTAAAATAAAAACATGTAAAATACATGTGGGGTTACTCTGATAAAAGTTGTATTTTAGGGCTAAAATATCACGCTATTGGGGTAACTTAAACAAAGAGCCCAAAACAGCCCATTTTCACAGGAAAACTGAAGACTTGGCAACACTGCTCATGCATTATGTATTTGCGTGATGAGTTTTTGGCCCTATACCTGAAGTACCGGGTGATTATGTAACGCATGAAGTCACAGACGCGCAACGCAGAGCTAGTGCAAGATGAATTTAAAAGAGCTTATAAAGTATTTTTAGAAAATGACCAGTAGTTTTGCTAGACAAAACCCTTATTACTCGGCTGGGATCGTGTAGTTCCCTTTGGAGCTGCACTGAAACTGCAATTTACCTATTAGTCCCTGTTGAAGTCCACTATATGGAGAAAAATCCTAGAATGTTTTCCTCAAAAAACCTCTTCAACTTAACACATATTATGCTAATTTCTACAATATGACATATAAATCTCTAGTGTCCCCAGAATGTGTCTGTGAAGTTTCTGCTCAAAAAGCCCCACAGATCAATGATTGTATAATTCTGAAAATGCCTATTTTGAGTGATAGCAGAAAAAGTTAATTTCGTGCCTGTCTTTTTAAATGCAAATGAGCTGCTTCTCCCTGCCTCCTTTTCCAGAATAGAGCTGCGCCGTTACAGCTCGTACCTGCTAAAAACATCTGTTTTGGGTCTGACTGTCATGTTTATCGCTCTGAAATCATGCGTTTTTAACCATATTAGTTTCAACTTGTGATATACTGTTTTCTGAAGCACACATCTGAAAGTCACAGACAGAAAGTGACTGTCAAAGGCATGCGAGTAAACTAAAACGTTTTTTCAGACGCAGGCTGCTAAAAGTTAAAAAGTTACTGAGTCAATCTTTTTCACAATTCCTTGGTTGGTAGATGCACTTTTGAAAATAGCTGCGTGAAGATACTTAAAATACTTCTTGTTGAACGTAGAGAGGAGCGAGAGTATGAAGAGTACACGTTTGGCCCAACATGGGGTGAGTAAATGATTTAAAAAGAGTTTGGCAAGAAAAAAGTCCAGGAGAAGATAAAGCCACAACCTGTGTAAGGAGAAATGAAAGCGAGCGAGTGTGAGAGAGAGACAGATATGCCTGGAGGGCCTACTTTTCTCTTTTGGGTTTAAGCAAAGAACAGCGGGACTAGAGCAGTCGTGTTAACGACCGAGAGCTGTTGAATGGGATCCAGCGCTTTGAAGAGGACGGCAGCACCTGAGGACGGCCTGTTTGTCTTGCGGCTTTCCACCAGTGGCTCAGGATTCACAGCACTGTGTAATGTTTACCCAAACATGTCAGCTTTAAAGGTTGGAGGGTGACGAAGGGGAGGATTAGGTCTGCCAGCCTGGAGGAGGACCAGAGTATGAATGGAGCAGAAAATACTGAACGACAGATAGAAAGAGAGATACTGGGGAGATGTAGTAGCTCGGTGGGTGGGACTGGATGGAAGAGAAAGACAGTTTGCAGATGTCAGGCGCCACCGGAAAAAAACATCATTTACATACTCTGAACATCCTTCATTAAAGCTGTTGAGTGAAGAGACAGCAAATGCTCTCTTTTGCAAAGGATGTATGAGTTTCTGCACCATTCTATACCATTTTTAGCATATATAGTGTCTAATAATTCATAAATGCGCAAATTCATCCTTTATATAATTTGGGCAATGAACTTGAGTCTCCCTGCACTCTCAAACTATTATTTGTATTTTTAGTAAAAATTGTAATACACTACAATATTATATTTCATACTTACAATCAGAGACTTTGAGTCAGTATTTATATACTGTTCTTTATAAATATATATTTTATATATTGTTAATGATTTGATCATGCCATGCCAATAAGGCTTTAAATGTAGGAACTGTTGCATTTGTGGAAATGCATGTTTGTATGATTAAAATTAACATTGGCCATTAGGTTAAAGAAGTTTTGAAATAAATATGAAAAATAAAGCTATAAAAAAACACCTTGGTCATAAAGGAAAGAACATAAAAAAAAAGATATACAGTATATATATATTAAAAGAAACATTATAAAAATACAATAAATAAATAAAATGACAATTAATCATGAAGTGAAAGTTCACTTTAGTCATTAAAGTAAGTTAAATAAATTGACTATTAAAATGCACCTTGGTCATAAAGTGAGAGAACCTAAAAAAATAAAATAAAATCTGATATAAATGTAATAAAATTCATTAAAATATAAGCTTTGCTCATTGAAAAGTTGAGAAAAGATAAATAGATAAATAAAATAGACCTTTGTGAAGAAGCTAAAAAAAAACAAATATTGTATATTGTGATATTGTAATAAATATAATAATAATAACAATAATATTGTAAATGAAAAATAAGCAGTTTAAAATAATTGTTGGTCATAAAGTGAGAGAAAGTTAATAAGAAATAAAGTAAGATTAAGTAGCAGATGAACATATTTACAATAAGGTGTAATAAACCGCTGGCCAGGAAGCAGAAGCGATGTGCTTAAGAGAGAGGTGTGATTGTGCACTCAGGACCTGCTGCTCCATTGAACAAAGAGGAACCCCTATCCCTATTCTGCCTTTTAAAGGGCAACTATGATTTGTGCTTTATCGCACGTTATGTTGTGAAGCTTTAACTTCAATCGCTCCATCCTCTCCGGGGTGGTCTCGTCTGAAGCTGGTGGAAAGACGCTTTGAGAAGCTCTGGCCCCTGACCTGCATGAAAGTGTTTGCGAGTTAGTGAGCGTCCACGGAAGAGAGACAAAAAACAGGAAGCGTGCCAACAAAGCTCAGATTGTTCCAGTAGTGCTGATAAATGGCTGGCTGTCATCAAGAGGCTGAAAAACATGGAGAGTATCTCCAATGAACACTCGTATAACACTTGCATGGGTCTTATCATCAAACACAGAGGCACAAGCGTATCAGTCCGCTGTCCTTTGTGTGGTTCGCAGGTTACAGGAAACAATTCCTGAGCGAAGTTTAAGCCTGTTGTTTTGGGTCCCCAGGACTGTCTGATATGAAATTACGTCAACTTGGAGTGAATGATGAATTGAAGCATTGCTCCGACGTCCACACTTTGTTTCATCCAAAAAGGGCTTGAGGTTTCTCACCATGGAGACTGTATCAACTTCTCCCAAACAGCCTCCTAATCTATGCATCTGTCTCACCCACTTTTCCCCTTTCCTTTCTTCTTTAAAAAATATTCTTATGCTCCTCGGCAGGAATTCTGCATTTGTCAAATAAAGTTCCCAGAAGTTTCCTTGCTGTTCGCAGTGGACTCGCCCCAAAGGTTTTTTTTTTAATATTTTTTTTTTTTATTTTACTAATGTGGTAGGTCTGACTCAGAGTTTGAAGTCATCATCATCATCCAATTCGTCATCATCATCATCATCTTTGTCAACTTCTGACACACCTTAATGTTTTTTGAAGCTGGAAAGTGCTGAGAGCTCTTGTGATTTTGAACTTTCCATTTTTACTTGGGCTATTTTCTCAATGATTCTAGGCAAACTGTACGGTAAATGGCGTTATTGTAAAGGGAGCTGCGTGCCATGCTTTTGATGATGAGCTGGCGTGAGGCAGGCGAGATTAAAGCATACCTGTGCCAGGGTTTGGCGGAAGGAGCGAGCCCTCGAGAGCCACTTCAAAGATGGCTATTACTGTACATAGTCTCCTCTGTGTTGCTCTGCCTCGACACGACCGGCAGAGCAGTCTAGTCATGTCCTCAGCGCTGGATTCCTTCAGCACCCTGCTTTTGGCCACATCCTAGAACATATACTTGTATGTATATATATATATATATATATATA
>JAUMHP010000037.1:427395-440283 GCA_032361065.1 Enteromius trimaculatus | reverse complement strand
CTATCGACCCAACCCTAGTATGTATCGATACTCAGGGCTAAAAATCGATACTTTCTTTGGAAAAAAAATATCGATTTCTATCGCAGAATCGATAAAATCCTCCAGCCCTATTTTTTACCATTTAAGTCACTGTCATATTTAAAGGGCGTTTTACGAGTTCACACTTCCTCATAATAAGAACAGAACAGCATGGTTGGCTTGCTGTCCAGGGGAGCGAGCCGGGAGCTTAGCGAACTCCGAGCCCTAGGAGTTTTAGCTCTTGGCTGCAAGGGCAGAGCTCGGCATCCGGCTTGAACCCCGCATGCCCCCCGGAGGAAGGTGAGGACTAGTGCCAGAGAAAAGGGGTGGCGGAGGGATGCAAGATCGAGATGCGGAAGGGAGGAAATCGAGCATATTTAAGGCGAGGACTCCAGGTTTTGATTGGGAAAATGTGGAGCCAGCCGTGGCTAATATCATACGTGCTTCTCCCGAAATGTGTTTATCAACATCACTTAGCAAAAAATGAGTTGTTCTGATTTAGTTGTTACCCCGATTAGTACTCTAAAAGTACAAGTGCAGTAAGCACATACATATGTAAATGTATTTGTAGTACATAGGCATATAAGGTATATATAATGTATTTAAAAATCCTTTTTAGATTTCTTTCTTACATTTTAAAACTACATTTTAAGGCCTAGTGAATTTTTTTTCCTCTAATTCGGTTTTTTTTTTTACAAATTCAGTTTTCCATAAAAACACAACCACTCACACACACACACACACACATATATATATATATATATATATATATATATATACTGTGTAAAATTAATTTTCCTCAGAAGTACTGTGGTGTTAATTTATATTTTTTTTGCTAAAAAAATTCTTTAAATTTTTTTGGTATATATTCCTTTAATAAAAAAATAATGTTTTAATAATAGTTGTATTAGTAGTAGTTGTACTGGCTCTTTGAATCACACCCAGGAGTCCGAGAGTGTAAAACTGGATCAAACTATCCTCAAACGAAAGGGCTTCTGAATGAGCTTTAACAGATGAGTGTCTGCTTTCCTTGTCAGCAGCAATTAGAGTTGGTTTAATGGTGATGGTGGCTGAATTCTACAGCCTGCTTTTCCTTTCATGGTTTGGCTTTCAGCTGTCGTTTCTCAGATTTAAGAGCGAAAGGATCCTGCCAGAGTGGAAAATATCTGTGCCACCTCTCCATAACTGCAGGAAGAATGAAGACAAAGTGTGCAGAGCTTTTCAGGCCTTAGATAAAGCTGTCTGTTTTCTTTTAATTGGTATGAGTTGATCTAGATGAATTGAACTTCAGCTGATGTCATGCAGCAAATATGGACATTCCTCGTGTGGTTTAGTGATTTTATCTGATGACGATTCTTCTTAATTATCTCTATTATGTGTTCTTTGGATCTACACGGACATCCTCTAAAGATCTTTCGCTGTTGTTTTTGCAGTTGGTGGGCTCTTTGGTTCTGGCTGTGGGCCTCTGGCTCAGGCTTGATCCAGAAACTGTGTCTCTTCTAGGAGGCGGACCTGATACCTACTTTATCGGTAAGTAATTATTTGAAAATCTTTCATTATGTTTCTCTAAAGCCTAATAGACAGTATGTCTTGGTTTTTTTCTGCACAGTGGGGCCAAAGAAGTGTCTGGCACCACACTGAAATTATGTGATTGATCCAAAAAAAAAAAACAAGTAGTTTAAGGCCTGTAAGCCTACACGCATGTGAGGTTGTAACTAAAACACCAAGCCCCACCCCACGACTGACAACACACCAGGTGTAGTAACCGGGTTTTTAAAAACCCGGTTATGAGCATATCTGGGTTTTTGGCGGGGTTTACATGGCCGTGCGGAACCGGGTTATTGTGAATATCCGGGTTTTAAAAGGGTTACTGGCTGCATGTAAACGTACTCAATGACACACACAAAAAAGATTATTAAATGTAACTAATTCTAATCAGTAAATCTAAAACCACTTAATCATCTGCTTATATATATATAAACAACCTGAATTCTGGAAATGTTGGAAGTTTTTTTAATGTAATGAAAACTAAATCTGACTTCAATTTGTTCGATGTCACCTTACTGAAGCCAAAATGTGTCAAAATGAAGGAGATTACGTTTTTCTTTGGTACAAGCTGCTCTTTTTGCTCAGTGTTTAAGTTCTCCATGCTCGACATGTCGGCGGAGTAACGTAACAGAGAGGGGTCACGTGACTCCACACGGTAATGTTTTTAAAGGGAAAGAAATCAAAATAATCGTCCTGGAAACATTTGATCGATTATAGGTTCTAAATGTCAATTTCAATTACTTTTCGATTAATTGCCCAGCCCATGAGCCTTTTTTTTTTTTTTTTTTTTTTACTTTTTATCCTCATTTCACACAGAAAACAGCTCTTTTCAAATTTGACGCCTGCTACAAGAGTCTCAAAAAAGTTGGCACGGGGCAACAAAGGGCTGTAAGCAAGAGATTTTTCTATCATTTTTTCTTATATATTAATTAAAAAAGCCATATTTTCATTTTATGTAACTTATTTATTATTATTGGCTTTTCACTCAAATTGCTATGCTAATAATATATATATATATATATATATATATATAATTTTTTTTTTAAGTTATCTTAAAAATATTACAAAAACATAAAAAAATAAATTACAGTACTTTAATTAAATTACATTTTCATTATTTCTTTTTAAATTATATGTTAAAAATTATATGCAATTAATATGTTATTTTTATAGATTCTACAGTTCTGCAAAATATGAATAAAAAAAAAGAAAGAATAATATACACTTTTGAACCCTACTGTAGCCAGAATTAAAGCATCGTCAGACAGACCTAAAGTGTTTATTGGTACTGGATGGAAACATCTGAGGCCACTCAGGATGGCAAAGTTTCCACTGCCCTCATGAGACACTCAGTTCTTTTCAGAATGAGTACATTTAAGAGGCTGGTGTTTCTGAAAACAGGAAGTTACATTTTGAGTTGTGCATACATGGAGGAAACCACAAGACTTCAGGTTTGCTGTAGCAACAGTCCAACCTGGGAGGAGAAAGAGAGATACAGAAGGTCATGCAGTGCTATATCTAGATGCAGAGGAGAACAGCGCTTCTTGATGTCAGGAAATATTCTTATCCTCATCAGCCTCCTCAAGCTTGGTTTAGGCGCTGACATCGCCCTCATCTGTGGCTTATAGCACTTAAAGCAACGAAAAGAAGTCAGTGTGAGTGAGCACAACTCAAAGCCTCAGCAAGATCCCAGTGACACAGTCACATAGACGTTTCTCATCAGCCCAGATGAAGACTTGTCATCTTCCTCATTTCAGCCTGCTAACCACAGCCACATTTGCATCACACACAGTCATGTTTTACAGCTGGGTACAAACACAACCCACGTACATTTACATTTATAGACTTTCTAAAACTAGTCTGTGTCTCTGTCTGTCATCATTCATTCACCCTAACATAGTAATAACATAAATTATAATGGTTTTCTCTCTTATCTATTATATTTCCTATTGTTTCACTTATTATATGAATATACATATACATACATGTACACTATATTAAAAGTTAGAAAGTTAGATGAGGTAGAAAGAAGAAAATATTGCAAAAACATTGAGGATCAGTATAAATGAATAAAATTGGTATTCTTAAACAAAACTTTAAAACTGAATTTGCATTTAATAAAATTAAAGGCACAGTTCACCTTTTCTTTTTTTATTATTATTATTTTACTCATCTTCATGGTCCTCCAAGATGTATGCGACTTGTTTCTTGAGTAGAACAGTAAAGAAGATTTTTAGCTGAAACCATATTCTTTGGTAATACATAAAATGTGAGTCAATGCCTACCATCGCTTTGAGACTCAAAATAAAGCGTATCAGGCAACACATAATTAATACCCATGGCTCCTGGTGATATATTGCAGTCTTAAGAAGTAAATAATTGGTCTGTACAAGAAACTGAACATTGCATTTTATGAATCCCCACGGGCCGGTTTTCCTCTGCTGTTCTAATGAAGAAAAAGGCACCTGCATCTCGGATGGCCTGAGGGTGAGGAAATTAACAGCTATTTATTTATTTATTTATTTTGAGTGAATTAACCCTTTAACCTCTCTATTTTTTTTTTTTTAGATATTTGTTATTTTTTCATTTCATTTTGTAATACTAGGGGTTTTATAAAAGATTGTCACAGTTGCCAGGCCTTATGTCATCAGTCTGAAGGTATAGCTAAGTATCTTTTAGCTAAGTATCAGTCTATAGGTATAGTATATAGAATAGGGTAATTTGGACCATGATGACCAGCCAAACCTTAATCGTTTAAAATAATCATCTGACAGTACTGTGGCAACGGTGTAAATATTATCAACGTGTGACAAGAATGTTTTTACTCAGGAGGGAAGATAAAGCTTGTATTAACTCTCTCTGTCACACTTTGTTTTCGTTCTTCTGAGTTTTACACTTTCTGTTTTCCAAATGCCTGCAATAACAGTGAGAGCCTTTTCAGCAAAATTGTACAAACATGAAAAAAAAAAAATTCCAGAAAATATACTTCCTCTGTGCAGAGTGTTACTTACTCATGCTGAAAAGACTCTCACCATTATCTCAAGCATTTGGGAAACTGAAAGAGTTAAACTGAGATGAACGAAAACAAAGTGTGACAGGTGTGAACAAGGTTTGCTAAGAAAAGTATCACCATTGTACATGCAGCGTCTTGAACAAAGT
This sequence comes from Enteromius trimaculatus, assembly GCA_032361065.1. Lineage (NCBI taxonomy): Eukaryota > Metazoa > Chordata > Actinopteri > Cypriniformes > Cyprinidae > Enteromius > Enteromius trimaculatus. The sequence goes on along the minus strand of JAUMHP010000037.1, from coordinate 435,558 downwards.
CCTAAACCTAAGCATTATGGGCCGGTTTCCCCCGGATGGGGATTAGATTAAGCCAGGACTAGACCTTTGCTAATTTAGGACATTTAATAATTTTTAGAAACATGTCTTACAAAAATGCATTATCTGTGAGCATTTTAAGAGCAAACAATGACAATAATGTATTTTAAGATATCTCAGTGCAAGCCTTTTCCATCATGGGTATTTCTTTAGAGTTTACTTATTTTTGTGTCGTTTAAGCAAGACAGTTGCGTTTTTGTGTTAGTGATGTGATGTGTGTTTATGTTCAAGTTAGATTGGTGGGGGGGTTGGTTCATTTGCAGCACTTTTTTTATATAAAAGTGTAACAGTTACCGTCATGGAGAGAGGTGTGTAGGGGAGCGTTACATATTAAGTTGTCATGAACATGGGTTACTGTTATTACCCTACTATCTCAAACTGGCAAAAGTCTTTATGAGTAAGTCACTGAATTAGTCACTTAACCAATTTGTTAAAACACACTGATTAATTCAGGGACTAAACAAGGGGACTTCAGGGACTGGTCTTCCTAAGTATTTTTCCATCAGGCTATATAAAAAAAGTATCACACTGAAGCAGCACACCTGTTTTCAACACTGATAGTAATCAGAAATATTGCAGCAAATCAGCTTATTAGAATGATATCTGAAGGACCATGTGACAGTAATGATGCTGAAAATTCAGCTTTGATCACAGGAATACATTCTATTTGAAAATATACTCAAATAGAAAACAGTTATTTTAAATTGTAATAATGTTTCCCAATATTGCACTTTTTACTGTATTTTTAATCAAATTAATGTAGCTTTGATGAGAATAAGAGATCAAAAAAATCATACCTTTTTATATCTTTCTAAATATGATATACTTGTAGAGGATGACTTTGCAAGCAGTGTTGTAATTACTCTTTTTATCCCGTTTAATGATATAGAAAGATAAAGTGTGGCAATATCCCCTACAGTCTCTCTCAGGAGAGCTTCGATCTCATTTCTAGACTTCCCACCTGTCCCAAGTCTCCCATGACATAATTATACCGGCTCAGGATGAACTCCCCACGCTGAACTGAAGAGCTCACGTCTGTAGATTAGATCACGTTTTGAGGCTGGACTCTAAAGGAAGCTGGAGGAAGCTGATCCCAAATCAGTGAGCACCAGGAAGCGGACTCTTCATGTTCTGATGTTGAACGAAGCTGTCAGGCGTTAGACTTGTGGCTTTGGGAATTCATGCACCCCTGTGCTCTCTCCTTCTGTTTTGCTGTAATGAGGCAGGGAAGAGGCTGGAGTGAAAGCCAGTGACATCATCCTGAAGGGTCGAGCGCGGTCACACTGTGCTCAAACACATGCTGTCATCTCCCAAAGAGACTGATGTAACTCTTGTGCTTCCCTCTGCTGGTGACTCGTAACATTACATTCTGCTGAAACATAGCGATGACGTGCCAAAAAGAGACTAATACCAGGAGAAAATGATTCTGAAAAGTTTCACTTCACATTAATGGCAGTTGTTTGGGTGGAGCAGGATATCTACAGTGGGGCAAAAAAGTATTTAGTAAGCCACCAATTGTGCAAGTTTTCCCACTTAAAAAGATGAGAGAGGCCTATAATTTTCATCATACTGTAGGTATACTCAACTACAAGAGAAAAAAAAAATTAAATGAATTTTTTATTAATTTATTTGCAAATTATGGTGAAATTAATTTCATTTTGTTATATACCCTTTGTTGGCAACAACAGAGGTTAAATGTTTTCTGTAAGTCTTCACAAGGTGTTCACACACTGTTGCTGGTATTTTGGCCCATTCCACCAGCAGATCTCCTCTAGAGCAGTAATGTTTTGGGGCTGTTGCTGAGTAACACAGACTTTTAACTCCCTCCAAAGATTTTCTATGGGGTTGAGATCTGGAGACTGGCTAGGCCACTCCAGGACCTTTAAATGCTTCTTACAAAGCCACTGCTTCATTCCCCGGGCAGTGTGTTTGGGATCATTGTAATGCTGTAAGACCCAGCCTCCTTCCATCTTCAATCCCGTGCTGATAGAAGGTTTTCACTCAAAATCTCACGATGCATGACCTCATTCATTCTTTTGTTCACACGGATCATCCTGGTCGCTTCGCAGAAAAACAGCCTCAAAGCATGATGTTTCCACCCCCATGCTTCACAGTAGGTAGGGTGCATCTGACCAAATGACATTCTCCCAATCCTCTTCTGGATCTTCCAAACGCTCTCTCGCAAACTTCAGATGGACCTGGTCCTGGACATGTACTGGCTTAAGCAGGGGGACAGGTCTGGCTCTGCAGGATTTGAGTCCCTGACAGTGCAGTGTGTTATTGATGGCCTTTGTCACTTTGGTCTTGGCCATAGTTGAGTTTGGAGTGTCACTGTTTGAGGTTGTGGACAGGTGTCTTTTATACTGATAACGAGTTCAAACAGATGTCATTAATACAGGTAACGAGTGGAGGAAAGAGGAGCCTCTTAAAGAAGTTGTTACAGGTCTGTGAGAGACAGAAATCTTGCTTGTTTGTAGGTGACCAAATACTTATTGTACAGATGAATTTACAAATTAACTCATACAAATTCCTACAATTTGATTTTCAGGATTTTTTTATTTCTTATTTTGTCTGTCATAGTTAAGGTATACCTACAGTATGATGAAAATTACTGGCCTCTCTCATCTTTTTAAGTAGGAGAACTTGCACAACTGGTGGATGACTAAATACGCCCACCGTATATCCGTGTGTGATTAATATTATTATTATTTATTTATTTCAGTGTTAGATTTTCAGCTTGGTTTTAGCTATGTTTTTAAAGGTATATTATATGCGACTATCAGAACTATTTTATTATGTGTCATGTGTCATGGTGTCCTCCACAGGGGTCTATATCCTGATCGCGGCCGGGGGTCTGGTGATGCTGGTGGGATTCTTCGGCTGCTGCGGAGCCGTGAGGGAGTCTCAGTGCCTTCTGGGATTGGTGAGAGTGATATTCTTCTCATTTTGAGTTAACAAAAACGTCATCGTTCAATGACACTAAACCTGAGGATTTTAATATTTTATTTAAAACATTCTGATTTGAGAATGGAAAGAAAAGAATATTTCAGCATGCGATAAAATCCTGTTTGAAATCTCTCTTTCGTGGCAGTTTTTCGCCTGTCTTCTGGTCATCTTTGGAGCAGAAGTCGCTGCAGGAGTGTTTGGGTTCCTCAACAAAGACGAGGTAATGCTAAACTGCCAAAGACCCCAGTCATGTTGATGCAGAGTTCATTTGAAATAAAATCAGACTAACTTTGACAACACAAGTTTTTATTCATTTCTTATTTTAGATCATTAAGGAAATAAAAGAATTCTATGATGGATCAGGAAGAAACAACGGCAATAGTAACACCACCAACTACCGCAACATTGTGAGTTAACACTTTTTACCTTATTTTTTGTCTCACTGTTGAGTAATAGAGAAACAGTAAATATAAAATGGAAAATATTAACAAAGCAATTGCGCCAGAGATTACTTATATTTGCAATGCATATGTATTTGTACTTTTGCTATCTATTTTGCTATATTTTTTATTTTCATTTCAGTTTTAGTATGACATTTGTAAACTTAATTCAATTCATTTCTAATGAATTCTAATGAATTCATTTCTATTTAACGTTTTTTACTAATATATCTTATTTCAGATTTACAGTATATCCACTACCAAAAACGACACAGTTTTATTTATGAGCAACAACACTGATATACATATAATGCAAATATACTTGTCTGACCTTGTTATGAAAGATTTTCATTTGTAATGCTTCACATCTGCAGCTGAAGTGCTGTGACTCGAACAGTGTGTGTCCAAATGCCATGACAAACCAGGTGAGTATGACTGAAGCACATTATTTGTGCAATTAGTAAAACACTTGAGTTAATGTAGAATCTGTTTAACATGCTTTGAAGCGTTGTTTAGGAAGATGTGGTACTGAGATGCAAATTATGAATCAGTCATTCATTAATCAGTCTGTTTGACTCTATGCAGACATGTCATGAGGCCATTGAACAGTTTTTCAACAATAAGCTCTTCATCGTGGGTTATGTGGGGATTGGAATCGCGGGAGTCATGGTAAATGCTATTACTGTATGTCTCTATAGTCGGTTTTTATCCTGACTCTGAATGACTTTCGAACATCAATACTTTTAACTTTAAAGCCACCAACATTTATATATATATATATATATATATATGACCTCATTCATATTTATATTGAGTTCTGCCAAAAACACTCATACAGCATATACAAATATACACTACAATAGAAATGTTTGACATTTGTAAGTGTTATATGTGAGTGTTTTTGGAAGATATCAGGGCTGCAAAAGTACAAAAATATTGTGAAGTAATATTACAGTTTACAATTTCTTTGCATATATTATTGTGATTTATCAAATAATAAAAATAATGTATATTATTTTAGTCCAAGCTGAATGTTATTGTCAATGTCGAAAACCATTGTGCTGCTTCATTTTTTTTTTTTTTTTTTTTTTTGATAAATATAAAGTTCAAAAGACAACATAAATAAATAAATAGTTTGTAACATTAACGTCTTTAATGCATCTTTTTTAAATTAAGGTATTATTAAGACGAATCTTACTGATTTCTAATGCTGGTGCATATATTTCACAAAAAATAATATCTGCGAAAACTAATTTTTACATATATAATGTGCACTTATTGTATGTACAGTAAACGTGTGTATTAAAAAGGGAATCAATTAAAATTGTGTTTTTTTTTTACAGATTATTGGCATGATCTTCAGTATGGTCCTATGCTGTGCAATCAGGAACAGCAGGGACGTGATCTAACACAGTCTTCCTCACCTGGACATGACCTTTCACCCCTTTGACACATAACCTTTGCTGGACTTGCATACTGTATACACCGTTCCAACCAAGTTCAAGTGTTCTTCTGCCACTCAAGAGCGGAAATCTAGAGTAAACTCCACTTTCATAATCCTGTACACCTCAACCAACCAATGGTTAGTCCAGCCTAAGTTCTTATCAAATTGCTGGATTGTTTTTATTGAATGCCTGCTGGTTGGGTGCAGAGCTGGATCTTCCAATTGCGACACACACAAGTTGTTAAATTCGTTTTAATATAATTTAGATTTCAACTTTAGTTCTAGTGCACACTGATCGGCTCTTTCTGCGAGAGTTTGCAGATTTATGTATTGATGCTATTCCAAGCTGTTGCTGGGTGGCTTCGAATGTCAGATAAAAATATTGTGTAATGCGATGCCAGTGGTTCTCTTGCAAACCCACAGCCACTGGGAATGGTGGGAAGAAGACCCATAGATGCCTTTCGCTTTACGTTTGTACACAAACAAAGTAGTCTTCTACATCACCGACATATTCCAAATGCAAACAAATGCTTACTGGAGGATCGGAACGACGCGCACAAAACTCAAATGTTGGTGAATGTTTCTTCAGAAGAATCATTGTATCCATATCATCCAGTAAGCCCTCTTAAAGGGACAGTTCACCCCAAAAAGTAGTTTTATCATCATTCTCACCATCATGTAGTTACAATCCTGTATATTGTATCTGGAAGCCTGTTTCTGTCTTTGAACAAAAAAAAAATTATTGTGACTTTTTATCTTGCAATATTGACTTTTTTCCTCAGAATTGCATGAAATAAAGTCAGAATTGAGAGATATAAACTTTTTTTTTTTAGAACTCCAGTAAAGAATGTTGGTAACCAAACAGCTGATGGTAGCCATTGGCTTCCAGAGTATGGGGAAAAATAGTCAATGGTTGCCGTCAACTATAAGGTTATCAACATTCTTTAAAATATCTTTGTTCTTTGCTCTACAACTTAAAGAAACTCATAAAGGTTTGGAACAACTCAAGGGTGATTTTTATCTGAACTGTCTCGTTAAGTCTTGCTTGCCCTCTGAATGTCACCAAACAGTTTCCACTTACCAGAGACACAGTAACACATATTCCCAGCTCTGCTTTTCTTGCGTTTGAACTTGTGCTAACATCGATGATCGGGTTTCTGTTATGCTATAGCCGGGCTCATCTGAAGCCTCCACTGATAACGGTACAGGCCGGTATTCTCTGGCACGATGGAGCCAAATCCTCTCATTCTCAAGCTGGATCTTATGGTGTAGAGTTGCCTGGTTATTTTACACATGTAGCTAAGTAAAGACTCTGAAGATCCACTGACACTGTCTTGTGCCTTCTACCGTCTATAATTGGTTGCATCCAACCATCTGCACTGTGAATACGAAACGAATCAGGCATGAACAACATATGAATCAGTTGCTTGATTCATTCAACAAATAAGGATGGTTCAAGCAGTGTCCTTAAGTGGAGTTATCAGAAGAAGAGCTAGTTACACTTAATTTGAAGGTGTCCTTGTTACAGTGTAATTATACATTTAAGTATTAAGTAATATTAATTAACTACATGCATGGGTAGGTTTAGGCTTAGGGCTGCTTGCATGTAATTATGCTTAACATAAAGTTATAGCTGTTATTTTTATTATTATTATAACATGCATTTAGATGCATGAATAAGTTATAAATGCATTGGTTGACTGTCCATGTGAATACCTTTGTACACATTTTTTTTTGCGATTTTGTTGTTGAATAGGATGCTGAAGCAATGAAAGAGGGTTCGGGAAAGGAACTCAGGTCACTCAAAGCACACCTGCGCCATTTATTTTGAGGTTTAAATTGGATATTGTTTCTCCGATTTTCAATGTCTCACACTATCGAATCCCACAATTTTTAACCAAAAATTTTGGTACTGGACAAAAAAAAATCTGACCTGTTTTTCAGCTTCAAATGATCAAATCCAGGATTCTGAGACACTGAACACTGAAGTATTTCCAATAAGAACTGAATAGAAATTGGCTTAGTTCAGATTAGCAAAAGCGATCTATTGTTGATAGTTTAGCAATGCGTCAAGTACATGTCAAAGAGAAGTCACTTTCAAACCAAGCAGTTTTCCGAAGGTCAAAGTGAAAAAATCATATGACCAACATGTGCGAAAACGAACTGTCTGGATTCCTATTGAAATGACTTGATTTCGCCTGTAAAATTTTGCTGAGCGACAGTACATGTGAGTGTATCTTCAGTCTTACATTCTGTGTACATATCTGTGAAAGTTTCACGAGTTGTCATAGTAGTTGTAGCGATCATGATCATCTGTATTGTGCGGTTAATGTGTATAGAGGTAGTTTTGGCCAGTGTACAGCAATTCTTGTTTTAATATTATGCATTTGAAGGTGCCTTTTTTTATTTATCCGACAAAACAACGTAGTATTTGGTTGAACGTTGTTGTTGTTTTTTAAATGAAGGGATTGGAAAAGGGACAAAATTTCTTTTTTTGTTATTTATAATGGGACAGCCGTTGGTTGGTGGGATATATTTCTGCTGGTGCATCACTGCTGAAGTTCCTCAAGGTGAAATGGCATTAGAGTAGCGATTAGGAAACGTCGTAGTCGATGCCAACAGAGAGTAGCACATGAAACAAGTGTTCGATGTTGATGTAGATCTGTCCTCATACCCAGAAGCAACCCTGTTCAGACTGTACAATAACTAGTATGTGGCTTTCAAGTAGAGGCTCTGTTGTAAACTGTTTTGAGTGCGTTATTCCTAAACCTTGTGTAAACAATGTCGAGATTTTTTTGTACTGTAAACATAACACTGCAGTCTTTTGATGTTAGTGTTCATTGTGTGTTTAATTTATTTTTTCTGGAGAGCAAGTTCAAAACAACATTCGAGTTTCTCAGGAAGACTGCAGCACGAGAACAAATAAACGTGTTTGAAGTTTCTGATTCTTGTGGTTTTTGCTGATTTCCTGTGTTCATGTCATGCCTGTCAGTAAAAACAAATGTTTTATGGGTGGCCCGACCGGACTGAAGACACGTATTGAAGACATGACCTTAGTTGGCCCTCTCATCACATGACATCAATACTGCTTGTCTGTTTAACCGAAATTGAAATAGAAGATACTGAAAGCGAAATGCTATTGTATCACATGGCATGGGATTGAGACTTATATCGAGTGTGTGTGTGTGTGTGTGTGTGCGTGTGTGTGTGGACGGGTTTATGTGGTTTATGAGGACACAAATTTGTATAATGACATGGGTATGACACAGGTATTAC
>JAUMHP010000037.1:390299-407669 GCA_032361065.1 Enteromius trimaculatus | reverse complement strand
TACATTATCTGGTGAGGACTCAAATTCATCTTTTAGGTAGTTGCCATTCATTTCAACTTTTGCGTCACAGTTTCCACACAAATATGACGCAGCACATCTGTCTTTAACTCTGCAATAACACGTTTATTAGAACGATTTCTGAAGGATCATGTGACACTGAAGACTGGAGCTGAGAATTCAATGTTATATAATTACATGTTACATAATAAATGTACAAAGAACACGCATATATTATGTAAGCAAAAACTTTTTAGATGCAATTAATCGTTTGTGTATTGTGTATATTTATCAAGAATATATAAATGCACACACATGCATGTATATATTTAAGAACAATGTTGTATTTGACATACATTTATATATAATATACGTTCTATAAATATATACATTTAAATGTTTTGAAAATATGTATTGTATGAGTTTGTGTTTATATATACATAATAAATAAACACCGTACACCCTAAAATTATGTAAACATTATGTAAAACTTTCATTTTGGATGCAGTTAATCAGGATTATTCGTTTGACAGCGATAATGAAAATATAAATTCACCAAGCATACATACTAAACAAAAAAGAAGTCTATTAGGTTAGAAATATTGTTTTCACAAACAGTGTTCAAGATCTAATGGAAAGGTTTTGTATGATTGCAGATCGTCGTCATCACGTCGTCTGCATGCGGTCAAGCTTGCATGTTCTTCTCTGCTGTGTGTGTCTTTCTCCGTGAAATGACTGAATGAGGCCGGCAGTGTTTTTGTGTGTAAATTCTTAAATTCAGGCTGCTGTGGTTTGTCCCGAAGGTGATGAATCTTCCGCTGTTCTGCTGTTTTTGATTTCGGCTTTGTTACAAAGCTATGCCAAAGAGGCCCATAGCTTTACGACCTCCGGGAGTCTTCATCGATGAACGCTTGGAAATCACGTGCATTGTTTCGGCTCTTTTAGACATGGGTGCTGAAGTCGTCCCCTTTCTGTCGGTCGTCATGTCCCTCTCCTGTCCCCATCCGTCTCTCCGCAGAACAACGACAACGAGACGCCGCTGCACTGTGCGGCTCAGTACGGACACACTCAGGTGGTGCAGCTGCTGCTGGAGGAGCTGACCGACCCCACCATGCGCAACAACAAGTTTGAGACGCCGCTGGACCTGGCAGCGCTGTACGGCCGGCTGGAGGTGGTCAAGCTTCTGCTCTGCGCTCATCCCAACCTGCTCAGCTCCAACACCAAGAAACACACCCCTCTCCACCTGGCCTCCCGGAACGGACACCTGCCCGTGGTGGAGGTGCTGCTGACCGCCGGCGTGGACATTAACTACCAGGTGAGCATGATCTCACACACACCGTTTACATTCAGACCGAAGCAGAAATTCATATGATTCATGTTCAAGCACGATTTATGATCAAATATTACACCAGACAGAAACAGAAATGAGAAATGTGTAAACTTGATCTCTCCGTAAAATGTATTATGAAAAGTTATTTACAAGCATCTGGATTGCAACAAAGTTATTATAATTATTATTAGCAATGCATATTATTTAATTACAAATTTTTGATATACGGCATATTTCCATCTTCATGGAACATGATCTCTTGATGATTTTTGGCATCTCTAATTTTGACCTATGCCATGTATTTTCAGCTAATTATGACTGCTTTTGTGCTTCAGGCTCACATATTGTAAAATATTTTTACAATTTAATATAAGTTGAATATATTTTAAAATGTAATTAATTCCTGCGAGTTTTCAGACGATACATTGAGCTGTTAAGACACAAAACAGCCGGTCTGTTCAAAAAACTGAACTCTATTTTTACGATTTTTTTTATCTCTTATAGACCATAATCTCTGACTGTCCTGAGCTCATTCACAACATCTGGCACATGACGCTTGCACATAGATATATATACATAGATGCCTCATTAGTGACTGTTGATATGGGCTGAGATGTATAAAATTCTGTGTCTGTATCGATGTGTATATATCTATATGTTATGCACTGGATGTTGCAAATGCGCTGGGGACAGTTAGAGATTATGGTCTATAAGAGATAATAAATTGTATAAATGTTGTTCAGTTTTTTGCCCAGACTGATCGTTTTATGTCTTCATTTCTTCATTTGGTTTCTCTGAGCGGTGGAACATTTGGTACCCATTGACTTGCATTATATGACTGCAACGGTTTGAGTTAAACATCTTTGTTTGTGTTCTACTGAAGAAACAGAGTCACCTACATCTCGGATGCCCCGGGGGTCAGCAGATAAACATCATTTTCAATTTTAGGTTAACTATCCCTTTAATGCATTACTTCCCATGGCTATCAGATTATACAGTGGGAATGGGTTTGAAAGAGTTGAAGTGTGTGTCAGTGCAGGTGGGTTGATCTCAGCTCTCTCACCGTGATTTGAAGTAACTGCACTTTAGCACGTTGCCAGATCTCTCCTGAGAAACCTGCTCACACGCTTAACAGTAACAACCTGCCATCTGCCGCTCACTCAGCGACCCACATTGACACAGTCTGGTTTATCCGCTAACGCGCTGAGAAGGCCGCTGCGGTGTGAAAATGAGTTTGTCCGGTCTGTGTTTCATCTCCGTTGGGTCCACATCGGACTCACTCATTGCCACCAACTGACCTAAAACTCAACGTACAAGATATCCCAGCCTTCACAACTTTCACATAAGCATCTAAAACATCACTGTGTATCTTACGATGAACGTTTTGTGTGTTAACAGACAGAGAAAGGCAGTGCCCTTCATGAAGCAGCTCTATTTGGAAAGACAGAAGTGGTACAGAAGCTACTCAACGCAGGTAAAAATAAACTCGCATCCGGAAATGACAAATGGTTTTGACGACTGAAACTGTACCAGGACTGTTTCTCAGGTATCGATGTGAATATCGTGGACAGTAAGAATCTAACAGCGCTGGACACTGTTAGAGACATGCCCTCTCAGAAGAGCCGGCAGATCGCCGCTCTCATACAAGGTACTTGATATCACACACGTCACTGAGTCTAAAGCATTCCTCATGCCGTAGTTTTCACGCTTGTCTTCTCTCTCTGAAGCTCATATGAGCGGCCGTCCGTCAGACACGAGCCTCCCTCCTCCACCAGTGCCTCCACCTCAAGAGAGCCTGAGCCCCAAGAGAAAAGGTAAGCTCTCGAGCAATAATACTCGATGAAACATGATCACACTTAAAGTATCAGGTACAAAGCAGGTGTGAAAGCATTGAAATGCACCTTAAAGGATTAGTTCACCTAAAAAGGAAAATCCTGTCATTGTTTACTCCTCCTCAAGTAGTTCCAGACTTGTATGAGTTTCTTTGTTCCGAGCACAAAGGAATATATTTTGAAGAAATCTTGCAACCAGGCTGTTTTGGGTCACCGCTGACTCCCATAGTATATTTTTCTACTGTAGAAGTCAATGGTGACCCAGAACAAAGAACTTCATACAGGTTTGTAACTACTCGAGAGTGAGTAAGTGATGACAGAATTTTTGGGTGAACTTTTCCTTTAAAAATGGAAGTACAAAATACAAGTAAATGTGAATAATAACGTTTAGTACCATTACGAATAAAACGGAGTACATTGTAAAACTCAAATCTGAGGCACAGTATCAGGTTAATTAAAAAAAGCATGAGAAATATGAACTTATTCCACTGAAACAATTATCTGATAGCTAGTAATAATGTGCATGCAGACGGACAATTGCATGTATATTTTTGCAAATGCATTTTATACTTTTACTGCTGCGGCAATGCAACGTATGTATTCTCTTTACGCTGCATAGCCTTTTGCAGATATTTTACATATTTTTTTAAGTATAAAAATGTATAGAAAAATGTAAATAGCTGTCATGAGATCGTTACTTTTGTAAAAATAACTAATTCCAACATGTAGAAAGTCCAGCTAGTGACGTGTTCTGATTATATTCTGCCTACAAATATATATATATATATATATATATATATATAAAATATATATATTTTTTTATGTCTAGCAGGCCAGATGTGAGAGGAAATGAACTGAAATGGGTGCTGCTCATGATATCGGCGTGCCAGATGTTCTGCAGATGTTGTACAGTGTACGTTGTGTTTTGACAGGAGACATGGAGCAGCAGGTCAGCGAGCTCATATCCGGTTTGGCTGCGACGCCTGTGGAAGAGAGTCCGTATGAAGCCCTGTTTGAGGCGTCCTCCTGTGTCTCTCTGGACAGCCTGGCCAGCGGAAAGTCATCAGACAGAGACTCCGGGCGACCGGACAGCGAAGCCGGGAAGGTGTGTGTGAGAGAGAGATATCTCTATCTTAAAACATCTGTTAGCTGAAAATAACTAATTAAAGGGGACAGTATTTCTTTATTTATCTCTGACATAATTCTTTCGGTTTTGTCGAAGAAATATGTTGTTATTACCTTGCAAATGGGGCCGTTTTGATTTTGAACATGTAATTCAATAAATCAATTTATGAATTTATGATAAGCCTCTTCTCAAAGCCTCCAGAAATTATTAATAAGCACAGGTTCTGTATTAAAAGTTCACGATGATGTGGTGCGGCACTGTTTCCTCCACTAGATGGAGCCTTTGCTTAGTCGTTATTTGAACATAAATAAAAAAAAAAAAAAGACATACATGTGTGAATTAGTGGAATTTGTTTCTTACAGAAAGAGCGACATCCTCTGCAGAATCAGGACGAGGATCTCAGCTCGGAGGTAGGATCCCTGTTCAGAGAACCATTGTTTGAGTCGCATTTTAATAAAATCAAATCAAGTCAGGAATCCCTATTAAATACCTCTGGAAGAATGGCCCAGTGTTTCCACGGGGCAGATGTGATCCATCTCTTTTTTAATTTATTTATATATATATATGTATATGTGTGTATATAAATATATGTGTGTGTATATATACAGTATATATATATATATATATATAAAAAGAGTTTCTATATTCAATAGGAATATTCATCAGACAAAATCTCTTATTTGTTGAATTTTTAGATACTATGGTATGTTGCTCAACCTTTTTGTTAGTGTTTCCGGTCACACTTTATATTAGCCGGCCTTAACTGTTATGTACCTGCATCAAAAAATGAGTACAATGTATTTGTTGTTTATGTTGCATTGCAAAACACTTCTGCTGCTATTGAGGTGGATACGGGTAAGATTAGGGACAGGTTTGGTGGTATGGGTAGGTTTAAGGGTTGGTTAAGACGTGAGAGATGGATCAAAGTGATTGTAAGAATTACAGATGTAGGGATTTTTACAGTGTTAAAACACAAGTGCATTGCATCAAGTGATTAATAAGTACATAGTAGTTAAGATCACCGTGTTTTTTTTTTAATCTCCATTTCTATATGACGGTGTAATGAATAGACATGTTGATTTGCAGCAGGCACATGCCAGAGAGCAAAGCAATGAATGCTGCGGCGAGAGGCTGTTGAATCTGTCTTTCTGCTCGCTGACTGCTGTTTCCGCACGTCTACCCAAATCAAACAGCGTCCTCATGAATATTAATGCTGCAGAGCTCTGCAACACACAGCAAACCTTCTGTCTGAAAGACTCGGAGCCCGTGACCAATGCTAAAACACTCCTGCTCTGTCTCTCAACTTCTCTACTGAAGCACTAGGCCACACTTCTCTTACAGAGCTGCATTTTTTCCAGCATCAGCGAAACATCACTCATTGGACTGTGTCATATAAATGTCAGCCATTCAAACTTAATACCGTTATCCGCTGTTATTAAAACGGTCATCATTTTCATTGTAGCGCTGCTCGTAAAGTGGTGCGGACTGTGAAATAAGCGGCTGGTTTTTATATCAGCCTTTTCTGCATCGCTGAGTCTCTTTCTCTGTCTCCCTGTAGGCGGTTTACACCAACAGCAGCGTGGATGAACGCCCCGAGCCTCTGGAAGAGGAAGACCACACATATGAGCTCTTAGTCACCGCACAGACCAAAATCCCCAACAACACACAAAGCAAAACAGGTACTCACTCGCTTTCCTTGTTCTGAGACCTCACATGAACCTCACAGATTCGTCTCACTTCTTTATTTGTTAAACATGAGCTAATTCACACAGGCCGTACCCGTATATGGCGGTGTCGCCAAGCATTATATTAAGCTAGAACAGATGTTTTAGATTTCTAGTCTGTCTTTAAAGTAATCAAACTGCGATGACTAAACAGTATTGTTATTGTAAACTAGCTAACTTTTTTTTGTAAATTAAAATGATAATTATAAAAATGATAGTAGAGATGCTGCCTAAACGTTGATGTACTAAAATTAGTAAAAGCAAAGAAATGATTAAAATGCTAAAAGCACATAAAAAGAAGCTGACAACCGTACATAATACTAATTTATCATTAGATGACGTCTTAAAAATGTCAGGTCACACTTTATTTTAAGCTCCAGTTCTTCCTATTAACAACCCATTACTCATGTAAGGAACACTTTCTATTTATAATACATCATAAGGGTATTCTGTATGTATCATGTATCATCTCATGAATATTCATAAGAACAGTTTTAATGTGTTATAATGTTTACTTATGGGGTTATAGCTTTTAAGATTATGATTATTTATAACACACTGTGAACGTGTTTCATCCACTTAAGTTACAATGAATAGTTATAATGCATTGTAAGTCTCATAAATTGCCATTTTACTTATGTTACTTTACTTAAAGCGGAAAAATACCACTTATAAGTAATAATAATGAAAAATAAATAAATAAATAAAATAAATATATATATATATATATATCAAATAGCCATAAGAGCAGATATCAGAACAGATGAGTGTGTAATTTTTTTAAAAATTATTATTAATTATTGTGATGTTACCCCTTAGAAAGCTGTTGTTAAGTAACTCTGCAGCTACGCGTCACCTAGCCTTCATTAGAGTATTGGGAGTGTGTCTGCTAAATACATGCTAGCTCTTTATTTTGATGGTTCCTCTACAGACATACTGAGTATAGGATACTTTGCAAGCATGTGAACATTCTACCCACCCTACCTAAGTCTACTAATACTCTTAGCTTTATATAATAAGCATTGCATAATAAACTTCTTTATTTTCTTCAGCTGAAAGTATTAGCTAGCTCACATTAGCCTCGATATTAGCCTCACAGGAAACACTCAAATAACACTCCGCACCTAAACACTCACAAGATGTAATTAAATACATTAAATAAACACATTCAAGATATGATATAGTCTATTATAAATGAAGTAGATTTAATATGGTGCTTAATGTGTGTGTATTGTATTTATGATTATTCATGACATATTATAACACATTATTTATAATGCATTATGCATTCATTCTATTGCCTTAAGAATACACTTATAATGTATCATAAATACAGGCTTCATAGTGTTACCCTTATGTCTTTTTCCATCAGTAAACGTCTAATTTGCCACTTATTAATAGTCAGTAATGTGGTTGTTGAGTTTAGGTATTGGATTGTATTAGATATTAGAATTGCAGACTATGTTCATGCAGAATATTTGCTTTATAAACAACCAATATGTTGCTAATTAGCAGCTAGTAGGGCGAGTTAAACATATGAAGGACATTTAAGAAATAACTAGTAGTTATACTTTCCTTATAATAAAGTCATATATTAGCCCTTTATTTGCTGTGGTTTACGTTTAGTTTTATGTTATAGCTCCAGATGTGGACGTCTCAGCCAAGTCTTCCAACAGTGTCCTACCTCAGGTGAGAATATTGCTCGTTGTTTCAAAACTTCACCGCCTGCTACTGTACTTGCACTGTCTAATGCTTATTTGCTATGACGCCTCACTAGATTCATAATATTTCTTGTTTTTGATTAGCTTATAGATATATATATATATATATATATTTTGATTGCCACCTTTGCGAAAGATACTGTTATTGGCTAGAAATACAGGTTTAGGCTAGAAGTATGTTAAGTACGCAGCATAATTGGATCCCATGATGCTTTAAAATGCTGCCTGCATAGGAGTAAGGTTTTAGAACACAGCTTTGTTGTTCATTACTTTTTTTTTTTTCTTGCAGTCTCACATCTGTCACGCTGTCCGAGCACTGTCTAGTGTGCAGTAGACAGTTAATTATCTCTGTATGCAGCATCTGTTTTGTGTGTGTTTGATTGTGCGTCTGACAAGAACTAGACATTCCTAAATATGTGCATATTGGTGTTTTTTGCAGCGAAAGACCACTGCACACATTGACCTACGACCTTCAGGGTCCAACACAAACACTCTGCAGCCACCTGCGCCTCACTTGAGCACAGGACCGACATCTGGAGGTGAGTGTGAATGCTTAAGGAGCTTACTTGCTAATGAAGCTGTAAAAACTTTGCATTATTGTTTGCCATGGTTGAACAATTACTGTTTAGCAGTCAAAAATATATCTAGCAATTGAAGACAACATGTTCTCCACTCTGTAAAATGTTTGCCATCTGTTAAAGGCTGTTTTTAAAGGAATAGTTCATTAAATACTATTTACTCACTCTCATGACATTTATACTGAGAAGTGGGGGAAAATGTTATTTCAATGCTTTTGTGTTGTTTAACTTTCGGTTTTATTCACCAATCTTAAAAAAAAAAAGCGTCTGTTTTTGTAGGCTAAACTTTTGCTTTGCTCACTAAACTTTTGCGTTCTCTTGCACAACTTTGTGTTCTAAGAGGAGGGAGGGAAATATTTATATTTCAGTGCATCTCATTGCTTTTAACTTTTTTCGTCCTATGCCATTTCTTCATTTTTATATTCCCTTTTTGAATTTTAACAAATGTTTGTGCTGTTTCTTTCCATGCAAGTTCAAAAGATAAAAACTAACACGCAAACTTCTGAAGTGTACCACAAAAGTTGTCCAAATGTAAATTTTAAGGTGATCTATTTTAAAATATACGCATTTGTCAACCGTTTTGGAGCAGGAATATTGGTAGGATGATGCAAAGTTGGACACACACATTATGTCCCTGTGCATTTGTCCTGGTTTGTCTCTGTGTCCCTCCCCGATCCTCTTAAAGCCTTAACTTAGAACAATGTTTACTCGGTGTAACGCGACTCTAGTAAGCATTCCCAAGAGAAGACCCTTCTGACTCGGTTGCTTGCTACTCTAACGGTGAGTCTTATAAAGAAACAATGAGAACGGACATGTATGTCGACTGGCACAAAATGTTTTAATATGGTTGCGTTAAGTGTGATAAACGTCAGTGTAATTTATATTAACGCCTGAGGCTCTCCTTGTGTTTCAAAACAAACAGCAGAAGCGTCTCTCCTCTTCTCCTTGCTCCTCCCTCGCCAAGCTTCAGAGACCTCAGCTGTCACCTCCACAGCCGTGCTGCATGCGCTCAGCACCTGTCAGTTACTCTGCAGGAAATCAGCATGTAGACGCACACTAGCACACACCCAAATAACAGGCCATTAGCTCATCATATTTCTTATGTCAGGGTTTCACAGCAGGCGCCATGCATCAACGTATTGAAAACTTGAACTTGGGTCTGACCTTAGTGCTTTGGAGATGAAAGCTTCACCCTAAGTGCAAAATCTTGTAGTGTGTTTTAGACGTTCCTTCCTTCTTTTAATAAACGCTGCTCACTGTTGGCACGCGCTTAGAAAGCTCTTAGCACTTAGCCGAGGAGATCACAACAGCTGAAGGATGAAGTCAGCCCTGTTACTCCAGAACGTTCTGAGGGATGACATTACTTCAGTTCATCACATGTCAGCACTGCTCATGTGTGCTTGGCTGTGTTCGAAATGGAAAAACTAGCATGCAACTTAATCAGTACAACACTGTATACGCACTGTATTCTGCCTACTATTTATACAAAATAGGTAGAACGCGAGTGTGAACTCTGATTGGATGTTTAGTTTAGTGAACGAGTCCGTGCAGAAGAAGTGTTGAAAACGCAGACAGTTTTAATGTTACGTGATCTTGCGAGTACTTTTATAACAACATGAACCACTTAAAATGAAGAAAGTTATCAATGTTACTGATATTCAACATGGTAAGCAAGCACTGATTTGTTTACGTTTTGTATATTGGAGTATCTTTGGAGTGTTACAACAGTCTGGCGCTTCTGACTCACAACCTTTACGTTTTTTTATGAAAAGAACCTGCTACCTACTATTCAGATCTGCTTGCAGTATTCGGCCAATCGCAGTGCACTGAATAGCTGGCCAATCAGAGCACACCTCGCTTTTTTAGAACGATGAAATTTGTACAAATCGACCTGTTTCAGGAGGCGGGGCTTAGAGGAGAATCAAAAATGTACACGTAAAAATGTTTTTTTTTTTTTTTCTTAAACTGCATAAGCACATTGCATTACACCAAATACACAAAATAATGCTCTTTTTAGCAACATCATATGATGCCTTTAAATTATGCTATCTCATCTCACGCAGGCGCAGAAGGCGCATGTTAGTTTGCAGTGCAGCTGTTTGGTTCAGGCGACATCATCGTTGGATTTTGTTGCTGTTAGTTCTTTGAAGTTGCCTTGGTGTGTCCCAAGCTTAAAAAGATCTTGATTGGTTTGAAATAATTTTCCAGCCTAATAAGTTGAATTTACCCCAAACCTCTCTAAAACCAACCCAAAAGGCCAGTCTGACCGAGATAAGACATGAGAGAATTAAAGGGATAGTTTACCCAAAAATGAGAATTGTCATCAATTACCCTAATGTCGTTCCAAACCTGTAAGACCTTTGTTTATCTTCAGAACACAAATTATTATATAAAGATATTTGATGAAATCCGAGAAAGTTTTGACCCTCTCTAGACAGCAAGGAAAATACCACTTTAAGGCCCAGAAAGGTATTTAGTACATGTGTGATATCAGAGGTTCAATGGTACCAAACCTTTAAGACCATCTATTTTACACATTGTGCTATGAATTTGTAAGAATGCTACAGTGTGACATTGTTGACTTCTTAGCATGCTAAATTAAAGCTCTACTGGAAGTGTTGTGCTATTTGTGTGCCATGTATAAGTAACTATGTAGAGATTCCTTTCATCTATTTAAAGTGTTTGAGATCAGTTTCGCTTTAGAGTGTGGTCACAATAACCAGCAGATTTGCTAGTTTTTCAGTTGAAAATTGCACGAATGTGACCACACATTAATATATTACATAGACAAAAGACTTCAAGGTACTAAGGTTTAGAAATGGCTATGGTGGTTTTGGCTAGGAACGTGCTCACACTGCTTTTATTTCATTGAACATTGAATGATTTAACCAGTGCGTGCTTGTAGTTACTGGAAACAGTACATGTTGTTTGAGTAAACGCCTGACTTTCTCTTGAAGAAATGCTGGATAAAGCCTTGGGTTTGGATGGAGAACAGCACTGACTTCACCTTCTCCAGAGGGCCTTGTTGATTGTAAATTGACGTCACAGGTTAGGCTTCGGGTCACAAACGCAAACACAGACTCCAGAGCTGCCTGTGTGTGTGTATGCGTTTAGGTGTGTCACTTACATGAGGAAAGTGATTGCACACGTCAGTGCCTCACAGAGTGGGCCGTTTATTCAGTCCCAGTGCCTTGGGAAACATGAGGGATGAAGTTCTCGGGAGAGAGTTGTTGCATTGTAGTTTGTCGTAAACCAAAAAAACAGAAGCTCACATTGCCACAAAGGTCCCAGCCCCCCTGATTTTGCTTCAAGATTAAAATTTTGCGACCTCAAGGATAGTCATATTTTTTGTATCCTTATTTGTGCACTCATTTGTCGCCTCCTTGAGGTTTGTTACCGCCTCAGTAATGCAGGATGTTACAGGTGCTTGAAATGCGTTTGTGTGCTTGCATAGAAAATGTTTCTGGCCTTAGGCTCTGACATGGGCCGACTTGTTTTTCTTGTCACCAAACACCACACGCGGCACCAGGACATCTCTGGTATGGTGGCTGTTTGCCCAGGCGCCTGGCTCGTATCACAGATCTGGGGTTGGTTTTATCTCTTGGCCTGTATGTGTGTTTTTGCCAGAAGAGACATTTCAGACAAGTGCAGTGCATATGCAGAAGAGAACTGAACCGGACGAGTGCTTTTCACTTGTCACATTTTCAAATATACACTTGGAGTGTTTGTACTTGTAGTTCATTCAACATTCTTGCCAGAAGACGTCTATGCAAGAGCACAAGTGAAACAGACGTGAATGTGGGCTAACAAATTGAAATTGCACAGTCCCACTGTACATGTTTGTGTTTCTGTAGCGATAGTTAATCCCAGTCCTAAAGGGGTGATATAGTTCCCTAAATGTCTGTCTAGCTGTAAAATCACATATAGTCTGACGAGAATTAAACTATTTATTTACCAAATTCAGAGGCGGCCTCTGTAGTCAAAACCACGATAATCACTAAAAATGATCTAAGCAAGCCAGAAGCGACAGCAGCAAAGAAACAAACACCCCGTCCCCCAGAATGGGGAACAAAGTATTAATGTATTTGCCTATAGCATGTTTCACGCCAGAGAGAGAGTGTAAGAAGAGATCTGTAATTTTGAAGAACCCAACACATATCTGTGTGGCAAATTGGTGTTTGCAAGTAAGAAAGCGAGTGTGTTTCTTCACAGTCATCTCTGTGGTATCTTGTTTCAAGCTTGCCACTCATAATGAAGGGAATCCTTAGTGAGGCATAACCTCTGTGCTGTGTGCTTGTTAGTAGTGCGACAGTGAGAGAGAGAGAAACAGGGAATAGAACAAGCAAGCCACAAACAGATTTCTGTGGAGAAAAGTCCGCTGCTAATAGTCTGTGCTTGGAATTTTCTAACACAGGCACTTTGGAATTGGTGAGCCCAACTTACTTTCTGCATTTTTTTTTCGTCCCCCTCCCTTTTTCTAGTCAGAAAACAAAAACAGATCTGTTTCAGACACTGGACAGTAGTGGAGTGGGCGGTTTCATGTTATCTGGTCTAGATACGGCTCCCCAGTCCGTGTGTAACTCTCTCAGTCTCTTCTCTGTTCTCTTGACAGAGAGCTCCTCGCACGGTCAGGATACAAGTGCTGCCGTTCCGGAGCAGTTCACTGGTCTGCTTCACGGTTCCTCGCCGGTGGTTGACTGTCGGGAGGAAGCTTTCAAACTGCCGTCCTCTGGAGTGAAGTCCGGCGAGGCTTCCAACGCGTCGACATCTGCCAGCTCCGCCTCCCTTACCCATCCCAAAACGACAGTCGCCATGGAAACCATTCTCCAGGACACTGACCCCAAAGCTATCTACGCCACGGTCAACAAAGAGCCACGGGATTCATCGAAACACAACTCACCGGCCCGCGATTCTCCGCTGACGAGAAGGATGCCTCCGCCGGGCGATCTCAAGCTTGCGCGAAGCCTTTCGAAGTCTGACTCCGACCTGCTGGTGTCCCCACCCGGTGAGGAAGAGACAGGGTTGGGCGGCCGGAGTGAATCGGTATCCAACTGTAGCACCACCAAGAGAAGACTGGAAAAATCACCTTCGTTCACTTCCGAATGGGACGAGGTAAGAGCTCCCCCTTGTGGCTTGGATGCATTACATTCTACACAAATGAGTAGGGTGACGCTTCGATAGTCTACTTTAGACATTGTAGTTGACATGCAGTTACAAAGTTATTGTTAGTAAAATGTCTAAAGCTGGCTATCGTAGTAAAGTTTAACTATGAATAGGAATAAATTCGAAATTCAAACGGCAAATTTTTAAAAAAATGTTTCATTTTTAAATGCTAAAGAGAAAATGAGATGAAAATACTAAAAAATGTGAATGATGCGTATTCTTTAGCGCTTTCTTTTTGTAGCATACTGTAGGGTTCACAGTAGACTAAAGTCAGTTTGAGGTTTATAGAAGGATCATTATTCTATAATAATTCATTATTCGTTAAGATCATAGTTTAGGAACATTTGTTCAAAATAGGTGTCAGAATTGCATTTGAGGAACATTTAGATTCACAAAACTGTTAAAAATAATTAATATTCATTAAATGAATAAAATATACAATATTTCAGAAGTTGTTTTATTTTTACATTACATATAAAGATGTCTTAAAATAATATGTATTTTTTCATTTGGGTGCATCATTGCACAAATATATTAATCCAAGTGATAAACTGATGCAATTCACAGAATCTGCCTAATTGTTAGTAGCTGGAGATACAGGAAATGAATGGTAAATGGTGACCTTTCAGTGTGACGTTTCTCATTGAGTAGTGAAATGTGCATGCAAAAACAGGTCCATACAAGCATCCTCTTTTCTAGTTTAAAGATCTGATGTTGTGTGATAGTTTTTCTGGGATTTGAAACAGGAATTCTTTCCGTGGATCACACAGCTGTGTCTTTCTGGGGTGTTCAAGGAATGCTTTGGCTTCAGCACACCTTGTCTTCGTTTTTTACGTTATTTCCAGTTTTCAGCTTTGTCGTGACAACATTGTTATTAATGCCTGTAAACCAGGTGAATTTCACACAGAGTCTAAGCATGGATTCTTCCAAGAAAGGAGATGCTATGAATATATATGCTTCCTTGTTTACATGGAGCTGACCAGGTTGTCTGCCAGACTATTGTCTTGAATCTGCAGAAGAACATAAACTCGCCGTCTTCTTGTGGTCTGCATATGTTCATGATGTCAGATGATGAAAAACAGTGTAAACTATAGCCATTTGTTGAATTTAGGTGCATGACAAGCCTCATATGGCTAGAACAGTAGTCCCAACACAAAATTAAGTATTTGGTTAATTACACACTTTTTTAACAGAAGAATTACTGTTCTCATTACTTCACAGTTCTGGCTTCATAAACCTTCTCTAAACTTAACTCGGCATGGAACGTGCTTCCCTTTAAAGATCGCATATGTCCATTTGAGAAAAAAGTCAAAGGAAATGTCTGTAATCCAATCAGAGTTTAGTGTCCTGTATTACCATTGCTTTGGCTTCAATCTGAAGATCTAGACACTGGATACAAACACAAAGAGACAGTTTCCATCACACTCTTACAGACGAGACGGTCGCAGGTAATTGAAGACTGTTGACCAACACATGCTCAGATGATTTGCTGAAAAGTATCTATAGTAGTCTATTTTTGTTTTCATTTGGATGCTTATTATGTATGGAAGCCTAAATAATTAATACAAGGTCATTGCTAGCTTTTTATATCACGATTCAGAATTTTTTTTTTCTTGCAAGTTTACATCTTGTGATACTAACTTTATTTCCTATCATTTCCGGTTCTTCAGAAAGGTCAGAATTGTGAGAGTTTTCTTTTTTTATTCACTGTGCTTCCATATGTTCGACTCTTTTCTAACACACAAAATTGACATAAAAAGTAGCTAGCTGTACAATATATATCTCACAATGTATTTATGCACGTCTCATCAGTAAAAGAAGTAATATGGCCTTCAATATTGGAAATCAATCACCTGTGAAACTAAAACCGTGATATTGTGTAGCTTGTAAGTGGTCTGCGGCTCTGTGTATTAATTGCTGCACCATTTGAAAACAGCTGATGGAAATTTACCGCTAACCAAAGAACCTGCTTTACTGACCAGACGCGCATGAATATAGCACACACTGTATTACCCTAGTTCAAACCCCTCAAATATCACTATTTGGCGTAATATGTTAAAATGATTCAATTCCATTGATATTCACATGATTAGAAGCTGTAAGAAGTGTTTTAATTATTGACTGAACATAGGATCGATAGCATGAATTTAACCTCCTTTTACTAACCACTTGTTGAAAAAGCCCTATTTTGTAGACAGTCTTTTGTCATGCGTGAAAGGGAAGTTGTGTTACAACTTTTAAACTTCTTTGAATCTGCCAGAATGGAAGCTTTCCTAAAGGTCAATGCTGGATCCATGTTTCTCTTTTTTTCTCCATTTAGTCTTTTTCATGACCCTATCACCATGTGGATAACCTTACTCAGTGGGTCAGGAGACATGTCCTCCAAAAATATCAATTTAGTCTGGAAATAGTATGTTCTAGCAGCACCTGTGGTGTTTCTGTGATGCTCGGAGACATTGGATGTGAAATGACGAGAGGTCAGTGAGCATAGAAGACTCACCTGCTGATAACAGTTTTGTTTTCTTCAATTGTCGGCCTGTTCTGTGTCTGTTTTTCCTTTTTTTTTCTTTTTTTTTTTCCCCCTCCGCTCTCTTTTGGTCTCTCACACGGTTCAGTACGTTTCTGTTGCTTAGAGCCAAACATTTGTGAGGAATTTTTCTAGTGTGAAGAATCATTATAAAACACACATGGTCTCAGTTCCCTTCGTACCCAGTACATGTTTGTTACTCTCTCCTGCCCTCTGCTGGAATCAGTCTATCTGCTTGATTAACATGCGATTGCAGCATATCATTGAGAAGCGGGAGCTTGTAAAGGAACAGAGGTAGTGTTTAGTGATGATAATAATCAGTTCTTTTCTGGTGAAGGTGAACTCGAGCAGCTGTGTTCGAAGGCTTGTGAAAGCCTCAGGATGAGTCTGGTGTGTCGCAGCAGAGATGTGAGTGAGGAGCAGCAGTGAACTAAGCACCCAGAGTGAATCATGAAGCTTTACTCTCATTGAATTTGTGCTCTTAATGAACACACTTTTTATTGACGAGCCTCAGCGATTGCTTGATTTATGGCAAATGATAGAATCAGCTCATGGAGATCATGAAATTCACTTTCTAGTACACCGGGGATCCAATTTTCACATTTAAAAATGTTTAAGTTAATTTAAACTGAAAGCAAATCACGCTTTGTTATCATATGCATATGAATTATATGTTTTGTTTAGTTTTTTCCCCTGTGTTAATATTAATGATAAACCTTTTGTGCATCACATGTACTTGTGTTTGCTCAAAATGAAGAGGATAAACTGTTAATGTCGATTTCATACATTTTTATTAAATGATAAATCCAAAAATGAAGAAATTAATTAGTTAAAACTAACTGAAATTTGTCATTTCATAGAATTCAGTTCATTTACATGATTTTTGATTATTGCATTTTAATTAAACAATTAAGAAATTTAAAAAAAAATAAATAAATAAAAATAAACAGAAAACACAGAATTTGATTGAATGAGAAAAATGAATGTAAAATAAACTCGTATTATGTATTTGTTAAATTATGTACATTTTATGTCTAATTAATTACAATTGCCAAAAAAAAATGCAAACATTTAATTCAATCATTAAATTGCAATTAAACAATTTTGAAAGGGGGAAATTTTATTTAACCAAAGACTGGAACAGGATTTTTTAGCCACCTACCAAAAGTATATATTTGAAAATATTTTCCCCCTTATTAAATCCAAAAGATTTTACTTTCTAGGAAACATTCATTTTTTTATTCTCCAAACAATTCCCGATGGCAAAAAATGAATCTCTCTACTTTTGTGTGTCTTTCAGTCCCTGACTGATACGTGATGAGCATCTTCTCTGTCGTCTGCCTGTCGCAGCAGAATTTCTGTCCATATGTTG
>JAUMHP010000037.1:367206-381200 GCA_032361065.1 Enteromius trimaculatus | reverse complement strand
GTTAAGTGGATACTAGGTGCTCTGGATGGATATTATGGGATTGTTAAGTCGTTACTATGTGCTCTGGGTGGATGTTAGGGTGTTGTTAAGAGGTTGCTAGGTGCTTAGCGTGGATGTTAAGGTGTTGTTAAGAGGTTGCTAGGTGCTCTGGATGGATGTTAGGGTGTTGTTAAGTGGTTACTAGGTGTTCTGGATGGATATTAGGGGGTTGTTAAGAGGTTGCTAGGTGCTTCGGGTGGATGTTAAGGTGTTGTTAAGAGATTACTAGGTGCTTCGGGTGGATGTTAAGGTGTTGTTAAGTGGTTACTAGGTGTTCTGGATGGATATTAGGGGGTTGTTAAGAGGTTGCTAGGTGCTTTGGATGGATGTTAGGGTGTTGTTAAGAGGTTACTAGGTGTTCTGGATGGATAGGGGGTTGTTAAGAGGTTGCTAGGTGCTTAGGGTGGATAGTAGGGTGTTTTTAAGAGGTTGCTTAGTGTTCTGGGTAGTTGCTTACTGGCCTGTTTCAAAAATCTTATTCCCAAGTCTTTGTAACACTGTTTCACCCAGTTTTCAACGTTCAGTCAAAAATTCTAAATCTGATTCCTTAAAAAAAAACTCTTTGATCAACCGCTTTAGTGATGCTTGTCTTAGCAGCACCACTAATTAATCCGGTCGGCCCTGAATGGTGACAGGAAACGTGATCTCTCATCATCATGTTCTCCCAGAGGCCGGCTCACATGAAGCCCTGAGGTCAAGAGGGTGAAGAGGTCACCTGGCTGTGCATCCTTTCAGACAAAGATCGATCCTTAAAGCACTCCATTCCCAGACGAGCAGACACATGTCCACACCATCAACGTCAACAGGCCATCTGTATGCTTCCATGAGTGTTAATCGAACATCCAAGCGGACGGCTATTTTCCACTATGAATTTTGATTTCATAAATGCCTTTGATAAATGGAATGGAAAACCATCAGTAGGTGGCACAAAAACTTTTTAACCTTTCACAGCACATCAGCTGTAATCACTCACAAGCCGTCTGGACATATTGCTGGAATGTTTTCTGAGCATGGCATGATACTGTAACTCCATACTGAGCAGGATATGAGAAAACTATTTTTGTCCAATTTTGGGATTATCCACATGAGCGGTTTGTTTATAGAGTCGTAGCAAAGGTTCCTCTCAGATGTGGTCATGTATTTGATGCCCTCCTCTGGTCACTTCAGTGAACTGAATATATAAGAAGAGTCTATAAATAAGTGCATGGAAAAGCCTCTTGTCTCTGTTATGCTTTCAAACCGCAAAATGAGATGCTCAGTTTACATGAACTACTCGTCAAGCATGTGGTGGTGTGTCTCGATCAATTTCCTGTCGAGCATAAGGTATTTGTTTCCACCTTTCAACTTACGTTGAGTTACACAGGAAGTGCTGAATAATTTTGTGCATTGGTTTGTCATTTTATCCAGTGACCTGGTGACCTTTTTGTGATGCAGTAGCCTTGGTTTATTCTGTATATTGTGTGCACACATTATTGTTTGTGTTACATTGTATTCATTTGTCATCTAGCAATTGGTCTGCAATCAAAAGTCAGATATCTTGTTATAAAAATACTACATGAGTTTCTTATCAGATTCTTCTCAAAACCAAGTTGTCGGAGTCTGAGCAAAACCATTTTCAAAGCACTACAGGTGTGTCAGTAGATATTTCAAGAAACATCTGAAATTAGCTGAAACCTCTATTAGACAATTTCCTCTGATATGTATTACCCAGGAACCTGACGTAATTACATTTCTCACAGGCTAAATTTGTCATAAGAGCAAACTTACTTGCTTGGTAACCATCTCAATGTCAACACAATCTCACAATATCTTTTTTTTCCAACTAGAGGACATCATTATGTTTTGTGCTTCCTTATCAGTCACTAAACAAATGTTGAGGACAGAAGGGAAAAACCTGCTGATGGCAGGTCAAACCTTTCCTGGTAAAACACACATGGAATAGCCAGTTATTAATAAATTATTTCCAGGTAAACAACAAATACTTACTGTAGCACACTGATTCATAATGAACATACTGTGAAATCAAAACAAATGATGCTTTTGTTGCACAGATAACTCATAACGTTAAAGCTACTGTAAGCTTTCAGACCAGCTGGATCAAGTTTGTAACTGCAGGTCTGTTTTGAATGGAAGTCAGCTTCCGCCATGGCATAAAATAAAGTTAATTACATATTTTTTACAAATATAGTTTTTTTTTTCTGTCAATCCTGAGGAAAAAAAAAATCATACATCATGTGCAGCTATAAACTAAACTAACTCTGGGAAGCATATTCTGAATTGTGCACAATTGCAAAAATTGCAAAAAAAAAAAAAAAAAAAGTACAAATAAAAGATCAAATAAAAGAATAAATAATATAATAAACTTCTACTTGTAAGATAAAAAGTGGCAACTACTGTATGTATTTTTCCCCTCTTTTCATCGTCTGTTCAGTTGTGAGATTGCGTGAGGAACAAACTAATTTAGAGTTTATTTCTCCCAATTCTGACTTTTATTCTTTAGAGTTGTGATTTGAGCACTTGCAATTCTGTTTTCATAGCAGAAATTATTTAGTAAGACCAAGTTGTGTGTTATCTTGTCAGAATATTTGTACTTTTTAAAATGTTTTATTTCATGGCAGAAATGGAAATAGACTTTGGGTTGATAAAAAATACATTGTAATTCGAATTGATTTAAAAAAAAAAAAAAAAAAAAAAAAAATTGCATACACATACTTCCATAACTGAGAGCATTTGCCCATCAGGACCACTGACTGGATAAGGAAAGTAAAAGAATGTGAATGATTAGGGTTCAGGTATTTTTTGTCTACCTGTCCACACTTATACAGTACCACTTTTTCTCTTCATCAATCTTTCTGACTGTTTTTTATGATTCCTGGACGTGACTCAGAGCATGACAGGAACTCTCATGCATAACTCATGTACTTGAGGGTCTTCATTGCCACTGTGGTGCATCATCACCGCTCCGCTGTTTTGCGCGACACAACTACTGAAACTGTAGCTGTTGAGGATTCCAATGTGTCATTATGTTTTCCACCCTGGTCATTCTGCATTTCATTGTCTCGATTTCATCCATGTCCTCATCCGCTAAGACATCAGAAAAGTATTTTCAATTTGGACAAAGATTCAGGACTGAAATTCTCTAAAGTACTTTTGTAAAGACTTTTGTAAAAAAAAAAAAAAAAAAAATAGAGCTAAAAAGTCAAAATAGTCAAACGTTTTTATGTATGAGGTCTTCTTGCACACTGAAAAAATAATGTCTAAGGCTGCTGTTGTGGGTGATGCAACATTTCTTAATCCTTGCCAACAGTTACATTTAGTAGTAGACATTTTGCTTTTCAATTAGAATTTGTCAAGATGTGCTCAGGTCTTCTTTTTCTTGTAAAATGTATGTACATTGCAGAAGTAAAATAAGTTCAATGTTTTTTTGTTTGTTTGTTTCAAATAAAAATATAATTTTAATGCAATGTTTCTTTGTATCACTAGTTAAGTGAGCAAAAAAAGTACAACATGTAGACATATTTAAAATAATAATAGTAATAATAATAATGACAAAATGTACAACAAAATTACCAAAACATTAAAAAAAATTAAATAAAAAACAGAATTATACTAAAAAGGGATCATGTGATGTTGCTAAAGAGAACGTTATTTTGCGTAATGCAATGTGCTTATGTTCAAAGAACACACAAAAAAGTTTTCCACAAAACTTTATTTTCCACATACTGCACATTATTGTTTCTTCTCTAAGTTCCGCCTCCTGAAACAGGCCATTTTGTACCAAGCTCATTGTTCTGAGAAGCAAGGTGTGCTCTGATTGGCCAGCTATCCAGTGCACTGTGATTGGCCGAATGCCACGAACATCTGAGGGAAATGTTGCTCGCCTGACCATACTGTAACATGATGCCATGACAGAAACAATGAAAGTCAGTACAACAAAGGCATTTGTTGCATCCAGTGAGGACATAATTACTGATTATCATGACTTATAGTGTCTTTTTATACGTCATGTTGCATCACGCCTCGTAAACATAACACCATGTCTGCATTCATGATCAGAGAAACAACAAACAACAAGTACTACCCTTCACTGCTTAAAACTCATGTTTGAATAGTAAGTAGCAGCTTCTTTTAATACGAAAACGTAAAGGTTGTGAGTCAGGAACAGCAGACCGTTCTTGCAGAGTTAGAAAATCTCCGCTTTGTAGTCTCTGTGCACAGCCAGCACATTTATGCAGGTTTTAGAAGTCCGTCCTTAGTAAATGCACTGAACACACTCTAACATTTGTGTTGAACTGTTCTGGAACAGTGTTGTAAACACAACTTAACACTTTCTAGTTGTGTCCTCTTTTGGAAGCACAAGCAAAGTAGTTTGACTTTCACAACGACACACAGCGTCTCCAGAACATGGCGCCTGCAGCAACACTACAGCCAGAATAATAGCTCCGCCTTCTTTCTTTGTTTACAAATCTGAGTGGTATTTGAAAATAAACCCACTCTGTGACGTAGAAAAGTGAAGACGTGTTTAAACTAACCCTTTTAGGGGGGCGCGAGCAAGTCATATCTTTTATAAAGATTATCTCTTTGGTTTTTAATCTTTAATCTATGCACTAACAGCTTGTAACACTTGAAATTGCATCATATGCCCCCTTTAAATAACACTAAATATAGCCAAACTAAAAACATTATGCAGACAAAACAGCTTTGTAAGATATAAACGAATAGCTGTCAAGAACCGAGGAATCGTTTGTTATTCTAAAAATTAACACATGTTGTTGTTTTTTCGGGTGTTTCATCAAGACTATTATATCATGAATGTAGCAAAAATTCTGTTATATATTACTTGTTTGGTGAATTTTAGAGAAAATAATAATGACGAGTCTTCATCTTTCTCATTTATGATCTGGAATTCTAGAACTTAAATAATAATTTTAAAAAAGCAGTGGCATCTGGTTCACACCTTAGGAATTGAAGCGTGACCTTTCACTGATCTGTTGTTTGGCTTGGCCAACGATTTCAAGCTCTGTCTTTCAATACAACAGCTACTAGGTGTTTTTCCTGTGTGTGACAAATTTCAGAAGTGAAATACGGCAGGGACGACTTCACAGTATAACCACTGAAAGGAGCTGATGAGCGTTAGCGAGAGAGAGGACGAGAAAGAGCGAAGACGAGTAGAGACACAGCCCGGGTTTATTTTTAGCCTATCTTTCCACCTCTTCCACCCACCTTTTCAGGATTGTTGTTGTTAAAAAAGGTGGGCCCACTGTCGAATGATGTCAAATGTTGTCAGTGGCGGTACATCACGTCCACCTCAAAGCTTGCTGGGAATTACCCCGTGTCGCCTCGAGCTCTTTCGCCATCCATATCTCTCTGCAAACTGAAATCTCACTACACTTTCCACTCGGGAAAGTCTGTGCCTCATAAAGCCATATGAATGCATTTCTGGTGGCAACTTTTTCCATCGTACTTGCTTTTATTTGACTAGTTTTATTGGGGCAAAAAGTGAAATATATCTTCTTTCACTGTGTTTTCTTATTCTAAACGATTTATGGACTCCTTTTATTGTAAATTCCAATTTACCACATTTTATTTCATAAAGAAACTGCTGTTTCCCTGAATTTAGTCCTTTTGTGAAGTTCATTATTTTCACCTAGAGGTTCCCATATTTATAACTGTCTTGAAGTGTTCTGTAAATCTCTCTAGAGATCATTTTAGGGACTTTAAGAAATTGCGTCTCTCAAAGAAAAACACAATCCTTCTTTCTTCCTAAAAGCCCCATCTGGCATTTAATGGAACAGTTTGTCAAAAATAAAAAAATCAGCTGAATATTTATTCACCCTCAGGTCATTTAAGATGTAGATGATTTTGTTTCTTCATCAGATCTGGAGAAATGTGTCAGTAGATCCTCTGCAGTGAATGGGTGCCGTCAGAATGAGAGTCCAAACAGCTGATAAAAACATCACTCCACTCCAGTTCACAAGTTAATGTCTTGATAAGTGAAAAGCTGTGTGTTTGTAAGAAACAAATTCATCATTAAGACATTGTGACCATAGTTTCCAGATAAAATATGAGTCCATTATGTATAATATTGCAAGGAATATGTCCTGAATTAATAAAGTTAATAGCGAGTATTATTAATATCTTCAGTTAATTTGTAACATTAATTCTGATGCAGTACCCTGCCTCTTAGAATTCCATTTTATTTGTATTAATGTAACTTTTCTTTCTTTTATTGTTGTATCTCAAGCTTGTTTTCTTTAGATATTCTACTAACAGTAAGTAACTTTGCAACTACATGTCAACTAGCAGTCATTAGAGTATTAGTAAACTGTCTGCTTAATATCCTCTAACACTTTATTTTGATGAGTTAATATACACTGTAAAAAAAAATTGGCTACTCCACTCGGGAATAGGGACTAGACTCTTGAAAAATATGGTAAATAATTTTTTCTTAAATTTTTTTACCGTTTACTGTTAAATACCGTAATTTCAAATAAAAAGCCATAATAACTGATATAATGTTAATATACCAACCTATTAAAGTAGTGAAATCTTTTTTGTACCTTTGAAATACACTATATAAAATATATATGCACGTATACAGAGAGAGAGAGAGATGGACAGTTTGAGTGTATTTTTCTTGAAATGCCTTTCACTCTCGCTGCATTGATGTGCTGGTGGTCTCTGATGTAGGTGATCTTCACATGTGAAACGGTTTCCAGCAGCAGTAACTGAACTCTGAGCACCGCAACGATATGCTTTGAGCTGCCCACACTTACCCACATACCCAAAAACACTGGAAAGAGAGCGTGGAAACACTTCATATATGCCTCTCTTCACACCTCATCCTCCTGTGTGTGTTTTTTTCTGTGTGCATTGTGCCTTATTGTTTACTAAAAAAGAGAGCGTGAGACTGTTGGCCATTATTTCCAAAGCCAGAAAGCTAGCGCAGTGACCTGTGTGTCACTGATAATGAGTGTGTGTGTGTGTGTTGTGCAACTGTACTCTTTAGCTTCAGTGTTTGAGTTAAACACTCATGGTGTGAGAACAGCTTTTTTGAGCATTACTAAAATAAAAGCAGCCACAGCATGACTTCTGACCTTCGTACTGGGTTGGGAATGTAATATGGTACAGATTACAAACAACCCCATTTAAAAAGCAATAAACAGTGTAACTGTAGTTATTTCAATAATGTGACTGACTAATTGATTTTATATTAGATTATTTTACTAAATGTTTTCGACTGTTTATCTGTTAATCCGAAAGGTTGCGGCCTAAAGCTGTGTAAAGTAGATTGATGTGATTGGCTGACATGCTGTGCTGAAAATACCAACGAGAACCAATCAAAAGCATCAGACACAGGACTCGAATAGTGCTGTTTAACTGGGATTGCAATGTACATTGTTGTAGTGAGTCACTAAAAGTAATTACAAATATTAAAAGAGACAGAGTGAGAGAGGTGGCTGAAATTATTTGACCCTAAACTCCCAAAATGGTAACATTATGAATATTATTGCAATTTAAAATAACGTTTTTATGTTTGAATATGTAATTTATTCCTCTGATTTATTCCTCTGATCAAAACTGAATTTTCAGCATAATTACTAGTCTTCTTTGTCACATGATCCTTGCAATTTGCTGATTTGGAAACAATCATTATGCAAGAAAGAAAGTTTTGGGGAAATAATAATAATTATTTTCAGGATCCTTTATTAAACAGAACAATGAATAAACATTTTATTTCATTTTAAATTGTATCTTTTATTTTTTATATTTGATTTGATTTTATATTTGATTTATTTTATTTTGTGTTAAGTAAATAAATAAATAAAAGTATTTGTGTATTGTCACTGATTATTACAGACTTTTGTCATTTAAATTAATCTTGAACATAGTTTGCATACATCTTTCTATAGTCTTACACACACATACACACACATATATAAATTAACAGAAATATTCAGTCATGATAATACAAATGTCTTTAATCTTTAATCAGTATTACATTGTTTACTGTTTATATTTTCAAATAAATACATATGCTCCATTTTATAATCTATATATAATTTGCATATCATCAATAATCACAGCTTAGAAAAAAAAACAGGTCGTGCAACTTATGAGAAAATAAAAATCAGACACAATACAAAACAGGGTGTGAAAGGGAGTGAAATTAAACCACTCCTGTATATCTGTAGGAACAGTTACTGCCAAATAAACCCAGCCAAATGAACTATTATGAAGCTCTTAAAGAGACTTGATAGCTTAACGTGATGACAACAGTTTTGATTGTTGTTCACTGAAAAACGTTTTCACGCTTCCACTGTGATCTCTGTCGAGTGTCATTGTATGGAAAAGAGCGCTGTGAAGATTTGTCTCCTTTTGTGTGTGAAAGGAGAAAGCAAGTCATGCAGGTTTGAAATGACATGCGAGTGAGTAAATGATGGCAGAAGTCTCATTTCAGACTCTGATTAAGGTATAAGTCTATTAACCGTACCGCAGGGATTGTCGTTTGTGTAAAATGCACATGACAGCAGTAAAATCTGGTCACGTGGTGTTTGTGTGAGTCACCGCGCCAGTCATTATGAATGAAAAGATTCCCCAACTCTGTGCTTAACCTTTACCACTTTCTTTTTTTTTACAGGGCTTGCAAACTCAGAAAAAAATGCATCAGATTTCAATTCAACTGAAGAAAAAACAATAAAGCAGTAATAGTCGAGCCGAAATCAGTTCTAAATCCCAAAAATTCAAGATCTCGAATCCCTTCCAAGATTCTTGGAATTCTGCACCTCCCACGAGGCTTTTGTACATTTTCAAACTCCTCCTGACATGGGATTTTTAATTAGCGGCTGGAGGCCAGTCTCAGCCTGAAGCCAAAGTAAACTGTCAGACACTGTAGTGCTGTAGTTTGTGTTTGCTTTGCCTTGCTTTAGTCATGTTTGAGTCACATTATCTGAAGTGTAACGCCGCTCCGCACCCCACCCTCAAATACTCCTCCCTAATAATCCCTATTCCCATCACACACACGCGATCCTTCTCCTGGACGCTCTTTTCTCTCCACACCCTCTGTTTTCTCTTTTCCTTGCACTCCATCTCTTTTCTTGTAGATCCATCTGTTTTTTCTCTGTGTTTTCAGTGCCTCTCCCACTTGTAGCTCTCTGGCCTCGTTGCCCTCTGTCTCTCTCAGGACTCTCTCCTTATCCAGCATTCCTCAAATTCCTGCTAGGGTTCTTATGGGACAGGGCTTTCTAGCAAACGGGGACATCTCCTTCTCTCACCCGATTCAGTTTAGTGCTACTTTTTGGCAGTTTGATAGATTAAAAGATTTTTGGCAGGTTAATAGATTAATAATGGAGCAAACTAAACTAAACTAAACTAAACTAAACTAAATCTGGCTAGTTAATGCACTGTCTATGGAAATATGTAATTTCCAAATGTTTAAAAAACAAGAATAATAATAATACCTAATCAAATAATAACAACCAAATTTAGAAAAAAAAAACATACTGAAGTCAAAATAAAAGCTGTGTTTGTTAGCATTTTGCTAGTTGATGCGTGAACAAACATGAACCAACAATGAACAAGCTTTAATTTCTTTTACTAAAATGTACAAAGATTATTAAATGTTAAATGTTTATTAATTTTGTTCTTCAATTCATTTACATGAACAAATAAGACCTTATTTTAAAAGTTGTCTCATTTGTTTCTCTAAATAAATACATTTCTATGCAGATTAAGCATTAGATTATATATTTTCTCTGGGGAAAAATGTAATCACCTTTTTATTGTTAAGTGTGAGGAGGAAAGAAATGTTAATTCAGAATTTTAAGACTAAAAAAGTGAGAAATGTGAGATTTAAAACTCACAATTGTAAGAAAAAAAAAACAAAAACGTAGCTCTGAGATAAAAAGTGGCTGTTAACTTTTATTTTTTTATTTTGCCAGAAACATGCTTTTATCTGCACAGAGCTGAACATCGTAGGTCAGTAAAGGGTGCAGCAGGCTGAGAGCTGAACTGCTGACATTTGCCCACAGCAGAGCCGGGTCTGTGCATGACTTTCTGTTACTGTCTGTTCAAAATGCCACAGAGAATCCGATTAAAGCTTATCAATGGCTGCTATTATAACAGCACACATCCCAATCAAACCTGCCACATTAGCAGAGGAACACTGCCGTGCTTTCACTGCATGTGTGTGTGTGTGATATTTTAGAGGAAGGTAGTGTAGCTGAAATTGAAAGAGCACATTGTGGCACACAGATGTAATCAAATCTGGTTGATTCATATGACTGGTTTGCTGGCATTCCCAGCCATCAGTTTCCCAATACTGTGTGTGTGTGTGTGTGTGAGAGAGAGCAGTGGCTCTGTGTGAAACATCAGAAACACATTTTGTTCTCTCTAAAAACAACAACAATGTCATAATTGTGGCAGTATGGAGTTAAGTTAGAAAAAATGTGACTCTGACCTTCCTCTTATGGTTTATAATTTTCGAGAATTTTGCCGTTCTGTTACTAGGGTGTTCTGGGTGGTTACCAAAACGTTGCTATGCGTTCGTTAAGGCGTCCTGAACAGCTGTTAGAATGTTATTGGATGGTTTCCAGGGTGTTGCTATGCCACCATTAAAGTGTTGCTTTTTGGTTACCAGGGTGTTGCTATGAAGTCCTTAAGGTGTTCTGTTAGAATGTTACCGGGTGGTTACCAGGGTGTTGCTATGCAGTCCTTAAGGTGTTCTGTTAGAATGTTACCAGGTGGTTACCAGGGTGTTGCTATGCAGTCCATAAGGTGTTCTGTTAGAATGTTACCGGGTGGTTACCAGGGTGTTGCTATGCGGTCATTTCTGTGTTCTGAATAGTTTTTAGAATGTCGCTGTGTGGAGACAAGGTTGTTCTGAATGATACAATTGACTTGTAACTTACTGTATAAAACATTTTCTGTTTCTAGATATTTTTCTGAGACTTCTGGAAAATGTGAGTGCTGTACCTCCATTCGGCACCGTCACAATGCTAGTGTGTTCTGAGTTGTTGCTAGGGCATTGCTATACAGTAATTAAGAGTGGTTGAATGGTTGTTAATGCGTTGCAATGCAGTTGTTGCAGTCATCCAGTCGTCAGTCTTGCTTGAATGTCTCTACAATAGACTGTTTTGATCTGCAGATTTAGATCAGGATGAGTTTTTGCAGGGCTTTGACTGTTTTATCACCTACATTTATGTTCAGTCATACCTGGAGCAATAGTTATATGCTTGACTTAACAAACACCATTGAGAATAACCACAGTAAAGATGACTGCGCTTTTTACAAATCAGTGCTGGATGAAAAGCATCACTCGTTACTCAGAAGAGCTGAAATGAATCTGTGTTCAGTTTTCTCACCTGACAGGACCACTGAAAACTCAAATCGAACCTCAGTCTGTCCTTTTTTCACTTAATAGATCTTTCCCCCAAAATGTCAACCATGAGCACTGTATCCTGTGTGAATTTGGACTGACATAAAGCTCAGTTGTTGGAGAGGATCTCATTAGTGTGAAACTTAGGTTTGTGTCGGCAAGAGGATCGAGAAAGAGAATAATTGTTAACAGCTTCTGTCTGTAAAACACTCTTAAGCTGGTGGTCACTGGGAAAACACTGTGCATGTGCAGTACACTACTGACAATATGATTTTAATTTTTTTTTTTTTTTTTTAAGAAATTGATATTTTCATGTAATAAGCGTTAAATTAACCAAAAGAGACATGAAAACATTAGAAAGAAGATTTCTTTAGAATTGCTTTTTAAAATGTATAAGACCCTCTCTGTGATTTAAAAATCGAAATATGAGATAACAAGCATCAAATTTTGATTTTAATCCTTCATTTTACCATGATATCAATTTTTGACATGGTCTTACTCTTTAACTTATGAAGGATGATTTTATGTAGACAACAGTAAATCACAGCAGGGGCCATATATTCACATAGAAAACTGCTATATGAAATATTAATAATAAGTCAAAAACATGTTAGTCTTTGTTTTTTCAGAAAACATAGATAAATAGTTCTCGTTTATGTAAACAGGGTAAACCACATGAGTAAATGTGTTATTTTTGTGTCTATATGTGACTGAGAAGCTGAGCACTTCCTGTGCTACTGAACAAGTGCATACGCTATACTCCCTCTCACTAACTTTTTTTTTTCCTTTTGGCTAACTGATATTTAAAGAAAGATCCCCTGATGTCTATCACACATGTAAAAACAATTAAAGAGCGATTAAATCACTTGCGGTACATGATGTAAAGATGAATGTTAAAAGCACCATTGCTTGCAAAAAGATTTCCATATCTTTAATGTCTGATAATGAAGACATTCTGCAGATATATATAAACTCTAAGACAAATGTTAAAATTTTTATATATATATATATATATATATATATATATATATACAATTATTTAACAAATTATGTTATCAGTATCACGGCTTGACTGAAATGCTGGATATAAAAAAGAAACATGATTTTCACAGTATAGTAAGCTATTTAGATGATTTCCCCCCATTTCTGCTGCAGAACTCGAGCTGACATAAACTCAACTTTATGCATAAACATATGATTCAAGTTATCCAGCATCCACAAACTGAAAATGTTCTTTCAGAATAAAGGAATATCACATGGTCAGTGTCACAAAATTGACTTACAATTGATTAGTGACCTAGAAATTTCAGCATTATTTTACTTCATAGCTTTTTTGTTGTTACTGGTTTTAATTTATGTTTCAAATAAACAAAGGACTTCGGAGCCGAAATGGATGCTGTATGTTTATATTATAAATCTCTGCATTCAATAGAATATAATAGACGTTATACGGCTAAACATGCTGAAAATCAAGACTTTTCTGTGTAGGAGAGTTTACTTTGACGCACAAGTGTGTGTGTTTGTGTACTGCCTGTTCCCCTGCTGTGCTGCTTCACTGTCAGATCGTGGTCTTGTTATTTTCAGCTTCTGCCGGATATGATTCAGACTGAAGGACTGTGTAATTATAACACACACACGGATGAGGGTTTCTGGTAAACTGTTGGGATCCCCCGGTTGGAGGAGCATTTAGGTGCTGCACTGCCACACTGCTTTAGTTTCATTATGTGTGCAGTGTGTGTGTGTGTGTGTGTGTGTTCAAGGGTCTTTGTTTGGTTCCTCTGCTCCAGAAACGATTTAAGTATTTAAATAGCATTGAGGGTTTATGCTGGAACCCACTTCACTGTCAAACCAACATGTTTGGCTACACGTACAGAGCATGTTTGCTGTGTGTGTTGCTTCTTTAAACCAAACTGAGGTCGCATATCTTTTTGGTAGCAGTGAAAACGCTGCATGGGGGTATGACAGCCAGAACAGCAGTCTAGGCGCACGTAGGTATGTTTTGAAACACAGCCAGTGAAAGCCAGTGACGAGAACTGAGCGATCGGGCCTCACAGAGGAAATCAGAAACCCACTGGAGACCGTCACTGTGTGTCCTGGTTTCTGAGAAACGGGTCATGTAGTGGTTTCAAAGCGCGTGTGCGACGCGTGAATGCTGACCGGCTCTGTTTTACTAAGAAAGAAAAAAGCCTGACTGACATGCACTGAAAGTACATGCATATGCACATGATGTACATCTTGCATCATGCATGGTTGTTCTGCCATATATCTGTAATCTTTGGAGGAAATGAAAAGGTTTCCTTGCTATTGCTACTGTAAGATTATATAAAACCCCTGAAGATGAGCAGAGACTCAAAGTTAAACCTGAGTTAAAACTATTGTAGTGAACGTGTAAATAATGTGATAAGATGTGTGCAAAAAAACAGTGCATTTATTTGCAAATTGCATCAATAAATTGCTTTATACAACAACGTATTAAACCAATCATTTATTTCAGATAAAGACAAGTGAAACTAGTGAAACATACTTTTAAAAGGTATTTAACTATAGTTCAAGACACTATAAAAAACACTTTATATAT
>JAUMHP010000037.1:343235-367040 GCA_032361065.1 Enteromius trimaculatus | reverse complement strand
AATACATTTATTATATTAGATAAGGACAATATATAATATTGAAAAAAATATATCATTATTATCTTATGTAATATATGTATATACATATTTCATTGAATTGAACTGAATCTATTACTCATTTCTATGGTCTCTAGCACCTGCTAGT
This sequence comes from Enteromius trimaculatus, assembly GCA_032361065.1. Taxonomy (NCBI): domain Eukaryota; kingdom Metazoa; phylum Chordata; class Actinopteri; order Cypriniformes; family Cyprinidae; genus Enteromius; species Enteromius trimaculatus. The sequence continues at coordinate 366,895 of JAUMHP010000037.1, read as the reverse complement.
GAAACATGGCGTGGTTTAGATGGTGAGTAGTTACAGAACTCTGAAGTACACTAGAGTGCAGTGTGGATGTGGCTGCAGCCTCAGCCAATGAAATAATAGAGAAGGAAACAATGCGAGAATGCAGGCGTGGACGTCACACGCTATTTTTGGAGAGCTCCGCCCACATTTCTATTTTCGTCCGCCTCAGAGGCGGGGCTTACCGAGATACTTGTAGTAACTCACTTTCTCCCTCTCGCACCACTGCCGAACATCGCTGCTGGTCTTTTTAATGGATGTCAGACTACTAACTAAGGATTAAGACGAGCTTTGACAGAGGAAGCATTTGGAGATTAAAAACGAGTCGTTAAGACTACTGCAAAAAGAAGAAGGGAATGACGACCTGTTGCATGCTTTTATCTTTCACATAAGGTACAGGCTGTCTTTCATATTGTAAAGTGTGTCCTGCTGCTTAGTCTTCGTAGGGAAGTCAGTTTTCCTGGCTTTTTCAGTAGCTGTGCCTTTTGAGAGCTTTGCATGATTTTGCCGTCGCTTATCTTGCGTCAGTCTCTTTTGCGCTTTTGTTATTAATGAATTATTTACATATTTATGATGTCAAGCATGGTGTGCAAACCTATGCGTGTTTACTTTTAAGAACTATACCGTATGCGTGCGCTGTGTTGATGCATATAAAGAAAGCGTTTAGAAACAAAGTGGAAATGAAACCCAAACAGACCAAGAAACAAATAATTAAAGTCGTCAGTCTAAAATAGCTGGTGAGAAACTTAGTTCTCTTTACTGGTCTCGAAATGCGTCTTTAACTTTAACAAAAAACGATCGGTTTGTGTGCACCTAAGACAGCATTTTTAGACGTTTAGTGATGTCCTAAACTATCTACTGTAGGTAAGCAACGCAGCCTTTACTATAACTACTAAGGACATTTACCATGGTTAGCATAATCTCTTTCAAAATAGTGCCTTTTAATCTTTCAGAAACTTTCATTTGATTGTTTTAAATTAATTTGATTATTTCTGGTTTTGAAGCCCTACCGTGTTTGTTTGGTAGCAAGATAACTATTATCTGTGTATTATAGTGTGTTGCAACTGTTTATTTTCACAGAAACTATGCCGTTAATGTTTGTAAGGGTGTGAGAGGCAGGAAACGAAGGCTCTGTCAAACATCTCCCCTTCTTCTCGTTTCACAGATGGAAGTTGTGCAGCGGGACTGATCGTCGAGTCAGATCAGAGAGACACTGACTACTGGGGAGTGGCAGGTGTGTAACCTTCATTTCTTTTACCTGTAGCTTTGTGTGATTTGAGATTATGATATGCTTCGCCTTTACATGAGTGCATTAAAAAAAAGCTGCACTTCCCGGAACTATTCAATTCAGGAACATTCATGAAATTGTAGGCCTGTGTTGGTGCAGCCTTAATTATAAAGGTCCAAAAGGTACACTTAAGGAATGTCTTAATGTATTTGCATTGAATAGCTGAATGGTAAAGCATGTGGCCCTTGCAAGGAAATGCTGCAGGGTTTCTCAGAAGATTTATTTAATAGTTCTAACAAACAAGGTGATTTTTGGTGGATGTGTGACGTCCGCTCACACAGGTGTTCTGGTAACCGCAGGTGTACAGAATAACATTTACTAGTGCGTGTTTCATATCCGACAACCGCAGAGTGTGCATAGATTATGTCTCGGTTATCATAAGAACTTTTTTGGAGCCGTTGATTTCATGCAATTGTTTGAAAGATGTATTAATGCCCATCACGATCACCAAGGCTGCTTTTATTTGATCAAAAAAAGTAATTACAATGTTTGTATTTATTGTGAATACAGATGAAAATAGATGAATGTATATTATAGAATTTTATTTATTCCTTTTGACGTCAAAGTTGAATTTAAAAAAAAAAAAAATCAGCATCATTAATCCAGTCGTCAGGGTCACATGATCCTTAATGTCTTAATAGGATGATGTGGTGCTCAAGAGACAATTCTGATTATTATCAATGTTGCAAACAATTGTGATGCTCCATATTTATGTTTTCTTTTTTCTTTTTAGGATTCTTAGGATATAAAAATAATATTTAAAGACTTGATAATTTAGTAATTTCTTTCTTTCACTGTCTTTACTTACTGATCCCACACATTTGACTACGTAATATACTTAATATTTCAGTACACTCTAAGAAATAAAGGTACACAATCTACACTGGGATGGTACCTAACCTATGAAGTGCTAATATGTACCTTTTAGTATACCAAAATGGACCTTTCGGGTACAAACCCAAGTGACAACTTTTGTACTTTCATTTCTGAGAGCGTACTCAATAGAGTTGTATTTCTTTAAGTTCTAGAGTTAAGTTTTATTCTCTTCTTATACAAATATCCTGCGCACCTTTAATTCTGCTTTGTTGTGACTGAGAGGTATGTTCAGCTGAATGTAAGAAACATACGGCAGATGAAGTGATTGAAGAATGGATGTTATTTGAATCAGTAACAGACCCCTCTGAGTCATTCTAGATAACCTGAACTCTCCAGTACGTGGAGATTACTTGACTATTCATTGTCCCACATCAGTGTACTTAAATTCATTGAAGACATGCGAGGCAAAAACTTCTGCTTGACCAAGGCCATTAAATGGAAATATAAATAAAAATATTAATAATAAATACACTTATATGCAAAATATGTTAAAGCTTTTTCTGAAAACATTTTTTTTTTCAGTATTAAATTTATGATGCGTTAAATTAATCAAAAGTAGCAGTAAAGCATTTATAATGTTTCAAAGATCTTTATTTCAAATAAATGTTTCGCTTTTGAAAAAAATCCTAAAAGAAGTGAAAAAGGTTTCCAAAAAATAGCACTAACTGAAAAATAACTGTTTTCAGCATTGACAATAACAATAAATCGGCATTTGAGAATGGTTTCTGCATTTCACCGAAGAGTGGAGCACTGATCCTGAAAATTCAGCTCGTCATCGAAGAAATAAACCATTAAAAAAAACAAAAAAAAAAACATATTCAAATAGAAAACAGCTATTCAAAAATTGCAATAATATTTCTTAATAATATTGTTTTTACTGCAGTTTTAATCAAATAAATGCAGCCTTGATGAACATTAGACACTTATTTAAAACCCTACTGATCAACAAGTTTTGATTGGCAGTTCATACTTAACATTAAAATTATAGTCAGATAGTCATTGCTATTACCCTCTTATTTTCCTCCATGTATTAGCAGGGTTATTGGGACCTCATAAAAACAGTAAAGAAAATCTCAACAGAACATGAGATATAACAATTAATTAATTATGCAAAAGACTGAAACATTTAACCATTTTACCAACCAATAAATAATTCAATATTTTGATTATGTTCACAGAATATATTTACCATTATCTTAAGCTACTGACACAATTTCAATCCCCATTTCAATCCTATTACTATAGTCTTGACTCAGCGGATGGTAATGTAAACAAACAGAAACAGATTTGTACTTGACATTGCTTGGCATTAGATGTAGCTTGAAGCAGCAGAGTCCTGTAGCTTGCGCCCGGCTCGAGTTGCGTGCGCCACAGCGGGCCAGCGTTTGCGGGAAAAACAACACGATGAGGTCATGGCCAGCGGCGTGGGGATAACGTTTCAGCCGTGCATGTGAGAGGGATCCGATCCGCTCCCGCTCTTTTGTTCGGCAGTAACCGGGCCCCACGGGCCGCTCGTGAAGCCCGCTGAACGCTCTGTTGTAGAAGTGCCGGCCTTTTGTCCCTCTCGCAATTTATGTAGTGCATGAGACCTGATACAGTTTCGTCATAGTTTATAATACAGATGATATTGAGCAATGCGATGGAGCTAGCAGGCCTAATCATATTGCATTTAGTAACTAAACCACAGTTTGTATAAACTACCTCAGAGTGAATTCCTCTAAAGTCATCAGTGGTTTTAACATGTACATGCAACACTCCTAGCATCTTAATGCTTCAGAAATGTTCTGGCTGTCATCTAATAATCGTGCAATGTAACTAATGTAATGCGTGTGTAAAGCAGCACTAAACCAGCATCAAGTGAGTTGGTTATTTAAGCTTACCCAATTTAACTGCTGGTTTTCTAGAACCAAAGTTACATCTCTTTGGTTTCTGCCCCTAAAATTATGGTTTCATATTAAACTAAATCAACCTGACTATGTTGACTACAGTAGCTGGAAGAAATATCAGTTTGCTGGTTAGTAGGGGATGCGTTGACTAGTTAACTAATTGATTGTTTTGGGCCTTAGTCAACTGGCTGTGGATCATGTGACTTAAATTATGCTTGTTATGTTGTGACAGCAGAAGGGATATTCAAGTTCTTGGTTAGTAGTTAACTAATTGTTCAGAACTAAGTCCATATGTAGGTTATGTACTTTTACTGTATTTCAACTTATAGTTTTTTTATGTCAAAAATATTGTTTAATACAACAGCCTCACTTTTGTTACATGACCAGCTGGAAGAAACATCAGTGGTTTGGTTAGTAAGTTGTTGCATCGATAACTTAACTAGTTCTGTGACCATTTAATGTTTTCAACTTTGTTGAGCAGTTGTGGACCATGTGATTTTAATTTTTTTTTATTTGTGCTTCTGTATTGTAGCAGTGGGATGAAGATTCAATTTCCTGATTAGCAGGGATTGCACAGACTAGTTAACTAATTGGTTAGTTCCACCACTGGTTAAAGGTTTTAAAGCTTGCACTGACTAGCTGTAATTCACTTGACTGACTTGAAGTTATGTATTGTATTTGATGGCAGCTGGAAGAATTTTCAGATTTTTGGTTATTGAATAATTTCTTGTTAACTAATTGGTTAATGCTACCATACCAACTGATGTTTTAGCCTGTGTTGACTCGTTGAGGGCCATGTGCTTTAAGTTGTACTTGTTCTGTATTGTGGCAGGTGAAGGAAGATTGCATTTCCTGGTCTGTAGGGCTTTCCTGTTTTTAGGGGGTAGTAGGGGTGTTTATCATGTGACTTGAGTTGCACTTGTTATATTGCAACAATAGGAGGACACTTTAGTTTTTGGTTAGTAGTTAACAAATCAATTATTACTAAACCAGTGTCATATGTGTTAGATGTTTACTTTGCTGTTCTCAGGACTTAAAGTTGGATCAGTTGTCTCTTGTCAAAAATGTTGTTTAAAATGACTAAACCAACCTGATTTTGTTGTACGTAGATAGAACTAACTAACAGTGTTGGGTTTAATGCATTACTAAGTAATCAATTACTGTATTTTAATTATATTTTCCTTGAATAAGTAAAGTAAGGGATTACTTTTTACAGTTACTTTGATATATTTGAAATAAATAGTGTATAGACTATAACAATTATATAAATAATAGTAAATTTAACACAAAAAAGTAACATTTAATGTTAAATATATACGTAACGGTTCGTATTTAGGTCAGTTCAAGAGTTAAATGCTAATTTGTATAATTTTATATGCAAGTATTATGAGTGATTTCATGTACTGATTGAGGTTTAGAAAGTAATTAGTAATAAGTAATCCAATTTGTGTAGAGCGTAATTAGTACAGTAATATAATTATATTGTTGAAGACGTAATTGGTAGTTAGTAATTCATTACTTTTTTAAAGTAACTTAACCAATACTGCCCTTTAAGTAACAACTGCATAATGCAGTGTACCAAAATGATTTTTTTGCCAGCTCATTGAAACTGATTTACCTGTGGGGCGACATAAATGGACATGGTTATGCGTTAGCTGACAGGAATGATGGGAAGATTGTGAGGTATTTTTTGCATCCCCCACCCTGTGAGGGGCAGAGGGACAGGAGAGTCAAGCTGACAATAGCGAGATTGTTTTTCAGGGAGCTGCTGTAAAGATCACATTTCCTGTTACTGGCTGAAAGCGGGGTCAGCTGACACCAGCCTCCTTCACCGCTGCGGCTGTCATCACCGCTCAGGCCCGAAAAAAAACGACACCAACAGCTTCAGGGCACAAGTTAACTCTTAACACGTACAGATATCACTCCTGACAAAAGCTGTGTCAGAATCCATCTGTTGCTAGCGGGGCTGACATTGAAGCAATGTGATGCTTCGTTGAGGAAGGTTCCGTTTGCTTTCGCAAATCTGAGCCCTTTGTGATTCATCCAGGATGTGACAGTGCTGCCTTCTGAAACATCTTTGATTTTGAGTGTGATTTTTCAGTTCTTCTATATGCGGTAATCCTTACTGTGGAAGATCTATCCACCATCACCATGATCATCCACCATCATCTAAAGATTTGAAGGTTATCATACTGTTGGCCATTTGCTGGTGTTGATGTCCGCACCATTTCATTTGTAAAAGCAAACAATTCCATTTGTAGAGGTTTTACATAGTAGATCATTCCCATGCTTTGAATCAGTTGATTAGTCACGGATCACATGACTAGTTATGTTTTGAGCCAGTGTTGGCTATCTGTGGATAGTGTGGCGCAACTTTTATTTGTTCTCTATTTTGACAGCTAGGGGAAAATTGAGTTTCCTGGTTAGTAGGGCTGACTAATAAACTGACTGATACCACTATTGGATGTTTAAGACCTGTATTTACTAGCTGACGATTTGGGCCTGTGTTAACTAGCTGTACTGAATTTGTTCTGAACTAATTACTAACCATTGTTAGTAAATTAGTTAACTAATCAGTTTTAGACTATTTGATATTTTGAGCCTGTGTTGACTAGTTGTGAACCATATGATTTAAGATGTGCTTGTTCTATACTGCAACAGCTGGAGGAAGATTCAAATTCCTGGCTGTAATTCAGTTCAGCTATTTGTGTTATGCTAAGTAGTTAACTAAATGGTTGCTTTGGCCTCTGGTTAGATGATTTGGTAACTTCATTGTGCTTGTTGTATGGCAACAGCAGAAGGAAAATTCTAAATCTTGGTTAGTAGTTAGTATAACTGATCGATCAGGTCTGTTTTGAGTAGTTTGACTGGTTGTGAACCGTGTGATTTAAACTGAGCTTGGTCCATAATGCTACAGCTGTTTCCTAGTAAGTGGGTTGCATTAACTACTTATTTGATTCATTTGTTTTACCATTATTTGATGTTTTAGACCTGTTTTGACTAGTCTTGCACCACATCAGGTTTTATGGTTAGTAAATATTTGCACCTCCTTTTCAATATTTGAAAAAAGAGCATATGCTGGTTAGGTATGTTTTGAATCTGGTATACTGGTTAGAGCTGGTATAAACTTGTTATTTGTTGGTTTAAGCTGGTCCTTAGCTGGTTATGTGTTGGTTCTAAGCTGGTCTGACCAGTTTAAGGCCAGGGAAAGATCAGCTGAAACCAGCATCTCAGCTTTAAAAAATACCTAAAAAGCATATGCTGGTTTTCAATGGGGCTACTATTTAAGTAATTGATTATATTTACAGTACCACAACTAGATATGTTGGGCCAGTGTCAACTAGTTGTGGATCACTTGACGCCAGTTGCATTTCTTCCATATGACAGCATTTAGAAGAAATATTAGGGTGTTTTGGTTAGCAAGTAGTTGCACTGACTATTTAACTAATCAGTTTGTTTGAGGTTTGACCTTTTGTTGGCAAGCTGAGTAACATGTGACTTCAGTTTTGCTGTGACAACTAGACAAATTTAGTTTCTTGGTTGCACCAACTAGTCAGTTAGTTATATCACTATTGAACTTTTTGTCAACCAGTTGTAGGTAACATGAGAATCTGAAAATAAAAGTCCCTGAAAAACAAGGACACAGACTGGGACACATTCTTTATATAGCTGTCAGAGCGTTTATGCTACATGCAATGTCATGTAACTAGTCAACAACTCTCGAACACTTGGTAAAAATGAGTAATGAAGCACTATTGGTTATGTACAATTTAAACCCTGTTGGCTCAAGCCTGCGCTCTGGAATCGCTGGGAATGAACTAATCCTGTTTTCCCAGAGCAGCCCACACCGGCCTGCTGTTTTTAGAAGCAAGTTCAAGCAAGGTCCGTGAAGATCAGAACGTTGTGTTTGACCCCTTGAATGTTTGGAGACAAGGAAGTGTTCGGACACAAAGGTGCTCATTTGTTAGAGCGCACAGGACAAAAAGAGCTCATTGAGCCAGTGTGAGTCGGTTTGTGTGTGTGTGTATTTGAGGTTACAGGGAATGTTAATGTCCTCCTTCATTGTTGGAGGCTCAGACAGAAGTTCGTGAGGCTGCATATGCATGAGATGTGTTCCTGGCGAATGCTTTCCCAGAACAGTTGTTAAATAAAAAGAATCCATGGAAAAGGGAACGGTGGAGGAAGTGCAAGAGGGAGTGAAGGGCTAAGAGAAAAGAGGCAAATCTGCATGGAGAGGTGTCATTATGTACATTTTTGTGTCCACTTGAGAGTTGTTGGAGTTCAAACACTGAATTACACTGTTGAGTGGTGCCATTTTGAGTGTGCAATAAATTGTGGGTAGACGTAGCCTCCTCTGTGTCTGTATCTCTCAAAAATGATTTACACTGTGACCATACCCAGAGCAGAACTACATTCCAATTATATTGTAATGCATTAAACACACTTACGTAGGTCACAAAAATACTCTATGTAATTACGCAAACTCGAATGATTGATGTATTGCAAGGCATTCTGTGGCAGTAACAAACCTCCATACTCTAGGAGGCGATACAGTTTCCTTTAAAGGTGCTGTATGTTTTTGATTCTACTTAAGCATAAACGTTCCATAATATGTTTGCTGCTATTTAAGAAACATGCTAAGTTAAAGTGCCTCTATCATGTCATTTCAAATATCATCTTTCATGCAGTGTGTCATGTAGTTTTAACTGCAAAGTTGTGACGCCGACAGTGCATGATAAATAAAGTTATCAGCTCACATTCGCCTAAACGAGTCGTCAGCAATTCAAATCTTTTTCTGTTACTGATCCACGTCACTAGGTAACATATTTGCATAATATCCGCTCACGTACTACGTCCCGAACAACTTCACCCGCCCACAAACAGTACAGATTACATAATGTCAAGAAGGCGGCGGTAGACCAATCATAAAGGACTGCACCATCTGACCAATCACAGCAGTGAGGGCTCACGGAAAGGCGGGGTTTAGACAGACTGATTCTCCGAACTGCTTCACAAGAGTCGTTTACAAATCATTTAGAAATGGGGTAAAATGAAATCTATTTTTGGAGAAAGCTAAAGTGTTTTTTCACCTTGCATACATGTAAACCTGTTTTAAGAGACTAATAAAACAATATTAGCCACCTTTAAAATGGCATAATAGAGGCACTTTAACATACTTGTTTGTCAGAAAAATAATGCTACGGTCAGTTATTGTATTTAAAAATTTTGCATTTCGGCCAGAATGTCGGTCTTTGTTTTGTTTTGTGAAAATTGTATGTTGGCACACTGGTTTGCCAGTTGGCAGAAAACACAGCAATTTCATTCATCGACATGTGCTCTCTTGTTTGTTGGTGTTGTTAATCTGACGTGTGTTATGTCTGAGGAGGATCCAGATGAGAAAAAAACCTCTCAAATAATTTGAATATGAACTGCAATACCTAGTTTAACCACTGGGTGTCAATTCCGCATACGGCGCTGTACCCAGTCAATTTAACTGTCTATAACATTTAAGGGGGTGTTAACGCAACACCATTTTAAACCAAAAATCTAAAGCTTTTTGTGCGTTTTGGCATTTCATTTAAATCACAACAGTGTTTTAAGGACTTAAAAATACAAAAAAGGGCTTCAAAGAACAGGTTATTGTCCCTGCGTCAACTACAAAAAAAAAACGTTCTTTTCATTGGTGACGTCATGCACATACAAATTATGTGTTTAGTGTATGCCCGCAGACACGGAGCATTTCTTTACGAAATGACTTCGCCAGCTACTGACATGGCATGACTTATATAGCATTTTAGTCATTTTCACAAACGCAAAGAACAACTTCCATTGTTTTGTACACTTAATGTAAAAAGTTGCAATGAAATTGTTTCTAGTAAGACCAGGTTAACAAAAATTGCATGTATTTATGACTCGGAAAATGCATTGTGTATTTTCAAATTAAAATTGCAATTACTTGTAATATCTTTTAATGAACGTTTCGTTTTAATGTTAAACTATGGCCCCCTAGAGTATGGAGGTTTGTTACTGCCACAGTTACTCTTGCAATGCATCAATTGCTCCTCTTTATGTGGTTGTAGGGACCTACTAGCATGTAAGTGTTTTGGGATGCAACAAATCGAGCGTAACTAGAAGTGTTACTCATGTAGGCAGCTATAAACATGTTGACAGGTATTCAAGCACAGTTTATGTTCACACGCATGCGAAGAGTATGTTTCACTCTGTAGTATTGTCTTCATTAGTGTGACATACCCACTCTCACACATTCACAGACATGACCTTACCCCGAAGCAGTGCTCCTTACTCCTGCCCTTTCTCCTCCATCATGCTATCTTTTCAACATCAGACACATTCCTCTCATTGACCTGTTAAGGCATTTACTCTTTCTGCTGATAAAACGCAGTAGCTAGCTGTAATACTCACGCACACACAGACTCCTGCTGATGTGTAGTCGCATCAGCTGACCAGTATGACTCCACAGTCTGCTTATAACTTCTCAGACATGTTGTAACTCTCTTTAGGTTAGAAGCCACATAGTGTGACAACAAATCAGCAGCCTGATTCCAAAACGCAGTTTTGTTAGCACTGAAAATATAAGTTCATTTTGACTTTGAATGAGGGCTGTGACATTGCTTACACATTGTTGTTGTTGTTTTCTTTTTCTTTTTGTTATTTTAGTATTATATAGAGCCTTTATGTTATATTTTTAGTTTTCATTTTGGGTTTTAGTAATTTGGTACCTGATTTTGGTTGTGTGTTTTAAAGTTATATTTAGCCCCAATTTGTTTTATTTTCACTAATTTAGGCACTATAACTTTAGAGCTGTTTTGAATTAATATATATGGCAATTAATCACATTTTAATATTTTTTTTGTTTATATAATATGTGTGTACTGTGTATATTTATTTTGTTTATATAAATATAAAAAAATGCATTTATATATATAGGAAAAATGTTAAATAAAATATAAACATAAAAATATAAATGTATATTCATTACGTATAAATATTTAAATATATATATTTTGCATGTGGGGGTATTTATATATACATAATACATATACACAGTACACACACATAAATTATGTAAACAAAAACTTACATTTTGGATGCAATTAATATTATAATTTTTTTTTTTTTAATTGTCATAAAACTTTTTCTTTAGTCTAAACCTTGGAACAACAAACCCTTAGACGTCAGGAAACTAATAAGATTCAGATTTGATATTAACATTACACACAGTTGTGCTGTTTCACATTTGTTTTGAGTTGAATTTATCTGAGTTAAATTATGTGTGGACTGGCCTTTCTCCTAGAGTAACACACTGGCATCGTTAAAAGTTGTCTGGGATTGAGGGGAACCCTGCTCAGCTACTGAAAGAGAATCACAAACCTCGACGCTGCTTTAATACCACTCTTCCACCGCTACAAGTGCACACTCAACTCAGCTTTTTGTTGACAGGAATACACATGGCTTGTGAATCTGCAGATGCTCAAGTATTTGTGACTGGCTATAAATATAAGAATAGCACACACACACGCGTGTACACAAGGCACACACACTGGTTGGACGAACGTCCTGAGCAGCTGCCGCGGAAGCAAAGGGTCTGAATAGCTCAGACAGCTGTGGACTCTGCAGGAACACTCAGGACCAAAACACACCGAGTGAATCTCTGTATTAGAGACACATTACTGACACTTAAACATAATCCATTACTCTGGCATCAAATACACTTAGTTTGTTCACTCTGTTCCAGTATTTAGTGAGCTGTGTCTGTATATTTTAAGGTTAGGGGATTTTTTTAAGAAATGTTAGGTCACACATCTAATTTAAGCAAGACAAGTCATGATTATAAATATATTTAGAAATATAAAAAAAAATACTTCAAAAGAATTGTGTGAATCTAATGTTTTTAGACATTTCATTGCATGTTATTTACAACTTACTTTCATATTAAGTGTTTTTGAACCACATACTGTAAGTAGGACTTAAATTAATCTTTAGATGTGATTTTATAATAGCTTCTATTGTCTAGAAATATGTTTCAGACTAAATGTACTGAAAACATTTATTGTAAACTACCGTAAACGTAAAATGCCTTTAAAATGAAAATATAAATACATTTACAAGGAGGATAAAGTTGCAATCTAGTAGATTGAAATATATATTTACGTTAAATGTAATATTGTGTAGAGTACATAGAGAGAATATGGGCTGTAAAAGATTAAATCAAGTCACATTAGATATCTGCGAGCAAGAGGACTGGGAAATATCAGGACAGGAGTGAACGATAGCAAGATAAAGAAAGGGAAGACAGATGGTGAGATTACAAGCGAGCGAAGAACAGAGCAAGAGGCTGTATGTGAATGCGGTCAAATGTGTCTAAAATTGGAGATCCTGTCTTGCACAAGGTCGATTTAGCAACAGTGAAATAGAGAGCGAGAATGGGAGGCCTATTTTAAATGTGTCAACTTATCTCACAGCCGCTTTGAAAAGTATATTTACTTTTCCTTTAAATGCAGCACAAGGAAAGAGGAACATCGAAGATTTGTGTTGTGTGGCATGAAAAGAATGACACGCACCTGTACGCTATCAAAGCAGATATGACAAAAGTCAGAGAGCACAATGAAAATCTGCTATTTTATCATTTTGAGAAACAAAAGCATTTTTATTATTTATGTCTGCATATGTTATCAGAGAAGGCTCGCCACTATGAATGGAAAAGGGTTTCATGCTTAACTAGTGTTTCCATCTCTACTCCCTGATTTGGGTCTAAACCCTCAGGGCTTATCAGACGCTAGGCTAAGTTAGCCATTAAGCACCTGGGAACTCTTCACACCACTGGGGTTTTTGCGACATGTTGGAGACCTTGTTTTCTGCATGACCACGTGAGAGGGACAGAAATAGCCTGGCCATTTGTCTTCTTTCACTTTGTTGAAAAACCCGTGCAGCCCAGTTAAAGCCTAATAAGTACATTCTAATCACTTAATGTGTGTTTATACTACCTAGCTATAGCTACCTTTCTAGAACAGTTTTCTTTTACCAAACTTGCTTTGCTTGCTTACCCAGGGAACATTAAAAACGTTACATAGATGTTAAAGGCAGGGATGTATGATTTCTGGAAGCCAATGATGATATTTGAAATCACCAAAACAAACACGCTCCTCCCCCAAAAGGGTCTTGCCCCTTTGATAGCACCGCCCCACACATACACCCACGAGTCAGCCTAGTCAACGAGTTCTGTGAAACAAAGCAGTACCAATGTTACACCGTCTACCGTGCGACAAAATACTAAAGAAGTCATTATAATCAGTGATGCTAACAAATCTGCTGCCGCGTTCTATTTATGACACAGATTTAAACTCGTAATATTTTAGTAATATTAAACATTCGCTATAAGTTATATATTTTGGGAGAAAAAAGATAGCGGGATATCGAAAGAAACATCTTTGTAGCATTTATATAATATTAAAAATAATCATTTAAATAACATTATATTTCGGGTGGAAAAAAAGTAGCAAGAAATGGCTTTGGAACCTTATTCTGACATTGTAACGTTTTTGTAATGTTTCATAAATTACAATTTAACTTCCGACAAGAAAATTGGGCATTTTAGCATTTAAAAAAATTCCAAAACAGTGTCCCACAATGTTTTTATAAACCTAAATTTGTAATGTACGTAGTTTGTTAGCAAACAGTTCCACAGTTCCCCCCCATAAAACATATAAATATGTTTTTAGTCAGTAAGAGCTAGCTGTTATTTAGGGGAACCCACAAGATTTCAAAAGAGCTACGCTAACATTTCTGAGCATTTGGGCCTTGAAACGTGAACTGCTATCTTCTACCTCAATAGAAACTGGCAGTAACAAAAATAGCCGCATACAAGAAGTCACGAACAGGAAACGAAGACTAAGTCTGCAAACAGGAAGAGTCTCGCTCACTCTTTTAGTCCCTGTTCTGTTGTGCATTTTGCACTCGTAACCAGCACCTCGCTCGCTCTCTGTGTCACACTTCTACGTGCCCTCCGTGTACACAGAAAGGTCTCTATGGTAACTCACCGTTTCAGTGTTTATGGGATGGCCTCGAGCACCCGTGGCTCCCAAAACCAACAGATTGTTAAACATGTGAGAAGAAAAGAGCCAGAATGTAAGAGCGAGACGCATACGGAGGTAATATGTGAAAGAGGATGTTGTTGCTGACCAAAGGCAACCACTGGGGAGCAACGCTATTGACTAATTATAGTTCAGAGAAAGAAAGAGAGTGAAAAAAAGAGAGAGAAGTGTTGCTTAAGACTGCAAAACGGACTCCATCCTCTGGCTATTTATATAAAAGTGCGGATTGTTTTTTGAGGTAGCCATGGCTGGAGCTGTAATCAGCAGTGTTTCCTCAGTCCAACAGGAAACCAAACAATCCAGGCCCTATCACCAGCGGGCCCAGGGGAGTCGCTCTGTGTGTGTGTGGCTAATTAAAATGGCTGAGGTCTCCTCTGTTGTTGATTAATCCTCCCCTTGTTCTGTATTTCAGCCTCTGGGACCTCCGACACTTATTTGCGGCACTCGCACTGTGGGTGGATATTAGACAGTCAGACAGAAAAGGACTAAAAAAAAAGAGATGCCGTCACCATACTCCTGAATAGAAAAGCAATGCATTTTTAAGAACGAGAGTGTTCTGCATTCCATGCATTACTGCTTATAGCCGTGTCACTGCACATTTTTTTTTAGAACAATGTGCTTGCTCTTCAATCATCACTGTTTGTGCATTTCTTACCTATAACGTCTTGTCAAGCTACCCTAAAGTTCATGCATTAAATCTCATAAATAAACAGTGATGACTCTGTTCCTCCTCCCCTGGATTAGCAACTTTTTTTAGCCACTGCTTGAAGACAAGATGGTGAAATGTTTTTGCTCCCATGCATGGATTTACAGAAGGTCATTTGTATTTTTACACTTTTGTGTTTCTGTTACAAAAAGGTGTTCCAAAGCACAATGGCTTAGACTACAGATCTCATTTTAGCCACATACGCGATGTTTCCATTATGCCACACTCTTAAAAATAAAGGTGCTTAAAAGGTTCTTCACGGTGATTCCATAGAAAAAAACATTTTTAGTTCCACAAAAAACATTGAGTCAAGGGTACTTTAATGAACCATCTCTTTCTTACCTATTTATAATCTGAAGAACCTTCTTTTGCCATAAAAAAGCTTTTTTTTGAAACAGAAAGATTCCTCAGATGTTAAAGGAGCCATTTAGACAAAAAGGTGCTTCTAGGGCATCGTGAAGTGCACCATGGCATCTCGTTATTAATAAAACCTTTTTTGAAGTGTTATTTCAAAAGACATTTTTGACTTCAGTTGACAGGAAAGTACACTACAGCCAGGAAGTGATGAGAATGCAGCAGTGTAATTTTTAGTATAACTGCGGTACTATTGTAGATTTTAGTTTTAGTTAAAGTTTTAGTAATGTTGTTGTGTTTTGTAATTTTTTATTAATTTTATTAATTATATTAATTATTATTTCAGTTTTAGTTATTTTAGTACATTAAGAAATTAGATTAAATAAAAAAAAGTTTTTTCTCTTTTTAAGTTTGTGTTTTTTTTTTATTTCAGGTAATATTTTATTTAAAGTGACAAAAATTCTATAATTTTTTTTTCTTGTTGTTTTTTTTTGTTAAAGCGCCCCTATTATGCCTTTTCAAATATGAACTTTCATGCAGTGTGTCATGTAGCTGTATGTGAACATAAACTATCTGTAAAGTTGTGCAGTGCACGATAAATAAAGCTATTGTCTATCCAAATTAAGAGTCGGCTCACATTCGCCTAAACGAGTCGTCAGCAATTTGAATCTTTCCCTGTTACAGATCCACGTCACTAAGTAACATATTTGTATAATGTCCGCCCACATTCTATTTTGCCAATAACTTGCCCCGCCCACAAACAGTACAATTTCCACGTCATCATGTCAAGAAGACGCTGTATCCTGTGAGAGTTAATTTGTTTTATATGCCGTTCTGAAAGATGAATCTACAAAGAATAAGTGGTTAACATAAATTTTTTCAACAACACCTCAGCAGTACAATCTCTTGTTGTGTTCGCTTAATTTTACTGATGACTGCTTTTTCAATCTTTTTCAAACTTGCGTTTCTGTAGTTCTGTTGTTCAGCTGTGGGCTTAATATAGTCTAAACATTGTAATTGATGTAGCTTGACTGTATGTCTGTCTCATTAGTTTAAGTAAGTTAATGATAAACAATGTTTAACGCAGTGTTATGCTTTATACAACGTTGATGTTCACAACGTAGAGCTGTGCCCAATTCGTTTACAAAAGCTAATTGCGAGCACCTTTCACGGTAGTCCTTGTTAAGTGCAGTAGTTGACGTATTCTTTCATAAAGCACCTCTAGTAATGTCAGAAAGTATAGTTTTGTACAAGCTCTGTGGACCGCTGTAGCGGTAGACCAATGATAAAGGTCCGCGCCATCTGACCAATCACAGAAGTGAGGGCTCACGGGAAGGAGGGGTTTAGACAGACTGATTCTTCGAACTGCTTTACACGAGTCGTTTACGAATAATTAGAAATGGGGTAAAATTAAATGGAGAAAAGCTAAAGTGTTTCTTGGCCTTGCATACATGTAAACCTGTTTTAAAAGACTCTTAAAGCAATATCAACAACCTTTAAAATGGCATAGTAGGGGCACTAACTGTTATAACCTTGAAATGCGCAAAAAACCTAGACCAAGATGTCAGGACTAATGAAATATATGTTGATTATAAAAATACTTAAATATATAACAAAATAAATGCATAAACATTTTGTGCTTTATATTGTTTACCTTTTTACAGTATTATACTCTTAGCTTAGCAATATGATAATGCCAAGTTCTGTTGATCAGCTGTGATTTGCATCTCGTCTGTGAGTGGCACTATTTTGATGTGGTTTAGAGCGTTCCAGATCAATCGATAAGCAGTAAATGTGGTCTAGTCAATAAATGAGTACATCGATTAACAGGAATCGCCTTTGGGCCAGTTCACACAGTAAATGTTTCTGCATTTAAAAACATGAGCAGTGGTATTTTTCAAAACATATTTTTACTTGAGCGCCACATTTTAACAGCACTGCATCATGTGCGAGACGCTGCAAACATTGTCCAGCGAGTGCATGTCTGCATATTAAAACTTATCTGCAGGTTTTGTCATGAAGTTGACAACTCCAGGATTCTAGCTTTGACGTACCTCATTATTCACTCTCAGCACAGCGGGTCATGTGTTTTTATTATCGTTTCCCTAAGACCTGTCTGATAGCTTTTCAAGCATGAGTGATCGAGTAAATGCCTCATATGGGTTAATTGTTCATTGTCGATTGTTAATTGTTGTGGTTATGGCTGAGCGCAGCAGCAGAGAGGCAGATACGGAGGTGTTTTGAAGCTCGTGTTGCTGTTGAATGTTTAAGTGAGGGTGCTCAGGGGCCATCGGACAGAGAACATGAGCGGTTTTGGAAACTTGGGTCATTACAGTGTGGGAATATTATACTCAGGATGCATTATACATCAGCCTATGTTCCACACTCATTCATTTTAACCCAACACACACGCACACAGGCTTCAATGCAGTGGTTTTCATACTCTGATAGAATACCATAATACCATATAACTAACTAAGATTTAATGCAAAATGTAATTAATAGGCCTCATTTCAAATCAAGGACAAAAGGTCTTCACAAGTTGATTTTGGTCTCAACAACTTAAACACAGTCGTAGTGTGACAAATTCATCCATGCATGCTTCCATACAGTATACAGTGTTTTCACACTTTTATAAAAACAAACTCCTTGCCAACTCTCGCAGAGTCAATAAACTCCCATGTCTCCATTTATTACATTTTTACACGTTAAGTACTTTAGAAAACAGGTTTATGAGCATACCAGAGTATTAACATAGTCCCGGACCCCTAATCTTAAAACGCGCGGGGTATGTAAAAGCGCACGCTTACACGCGGGTGCATTACATACTGTGTGTGCATACAAAGTCTGCCCTACTGAGCTGTGACAGAAACACTGTGCCAACACGACTATCGTATTACCTCCAGTGTCCCTCTATCTGTCGTCTTCTGTGTTTCCAGTTGGTTGTTGGATGCTCAGACCAGCTGAGGTTATAGTGAATTGGCTCCAGCTAATGAACCACAGGCCTAGAATTTATAATCATGTGAGTGCAAAGGTACAGAAATGTCCAAAGTTATTCACGTAATTCAATGTTGCACAGTGAGTATTGGGATTTTCTTTTACTTGACTTTTGTTTTCAGGTTTCTCTTTTAAGTCAGATATTGTCATTATTTGCGAGTTTGTTTGTAAGGTGAGTATTTCCCAGAAAAATTTTTTTGCTGCTTAAGCTTGATTTATGTAATGATGGAACGAAATTAATTTTCACTGAAATTGAAGCTCAAACCAAAGTTCAGGTTTTCATTTAGTCAAAGTGGACACTGAAAATACATTTTGTATTCATGAGAAATTAATGAATCCTAATGTATTTAATAATTAACATTCAACTAAAAACTGAGCTTGCATATTATAAGTTGCATATAAGGCAGTGTTTATATCAGTTTCTTAAAGAATTAGAGTAAAAACATAATTATATCATTATTGACGTTTTATTTATTTAAAAAACAAAAATCTGGATATCTTTTTGGCAGGAACGCTGCAAATACTATTTACATGATTTTGGCTCATAAAAATGAAGATGGTTAAACAAACTGATATTATGAACCAGCCCTATCAGTTTTTGTGCTCATGACAGTGGCACAGTCAAAATACACTGCCACTTATTAAACATCACTGTTTTGGTCAATATTTTTGACACCCCCAAAACAGTTTTGGCTGAAACTGAAAATGAATTTTAAGAAAAGCAATGTTCATGTCTTGTTCATCACATATTCAAATCAGAATGCAATACATTATGCGAAACAAAAATGAAGTGCATTTTTTGAGTATAGTGGGTATTAACAAGCATTTTACATGAGCAAACATAGATTCCTCATTAGTGGCTGCTTCTATGGGCCTGTGGACTCAGGCCATGCCTCATCCCGGTCTGTGAACACCCAAGAGCCATAGACTGCGTGTCTGCAATCGTAGTTGAACACCTGTATGAATATCTATATCTGTAGCAGCCTTCAGCGAATTGTTTTGCTATGCTAGCTAGCACAAAGCAAGAAGACAAAGGCGTTAGCTAACACAACATAAAGTCACCATAGTTTAAAACCTGTTATAGTGAGGGAATATGTATTAAAATACAAGCCAGCACATTCTCACCTGTGAAAGGTTATCCTGTTACTTCTGGAATTTAAATCTGGGCAGTCTTTTGGCGTCTTGGAAAGCTCAAGTCCAAGATGGCGGATGTGTTGGCGCGTCTTACTTACATATCTGTCTTTTATTGTCACTTTTCTCCATCAGGCTAACTCCTTTCCGCAGACTTTGTGTTTAATTGAACACACATTAAGAAACTAACTGTATCACCTCTTAAAGGAAAATAAGTCTGTTACTGCCACAGTAACACAAAGCCTGTCATAAGGGTCATTTTTTTTAAGTTCCCATTTGATGTAAGGTTTGTTAGGATAGGATGATATTTGGCTGTGATAGAACTATTTGAAACCTGAGAGTGCAAAAAAAATCTAAATATTGAAAAAAATCACCTTCAAAGTTGTCCAAATTAAGTTCATAAAGTTTTGATCGAAATTAATCTGAATTAAAGTTTTAATCAAACATTTAGTTGTGATATATTTATGGTAGGACATTTACAAAGTATTTTCATGTAACATGATCTTTAATTTATATCCATATGATTTTTGGCATAATAAATGATTTTTATTGCTACAAATATATTTATAATACACATTTTCAATGCATACTCACGAGGAATATGTTTATGACCTAAATCTTACTCTCTAATGCTCTGAGGTTTGATTCTGAACTATGATTTATTATAAAGTGAAGTCATGTGAAACACCCCAAATGCATTTCCATAACAATCCAAACATTTCAAATGCGTTTCATGTGTTACTGTAAACAAACGGTTGATCCTGTCTCAAGCAAATCAGTTTCTAGCATAGCATCCAGTTACCAAACGAGTGTGTGTAAATGAAAGGATATCAAATGAACTTATTTGTGTACTGTATGTCTGTACAAATCTAAAATGGCATCTGAAATCAGTTAAAAAGGATGTAGCAAGACAGCAAATACCCACTCTGCTTGATATTAAATGAATTTCATTACGCATAAACTAACATTGAATCTTTAAGAAGGCTGAATTAACATTTCAAGTCTTGGCCAAGTTCAAGTAAACCTAAAATCAAGAAAAAAGGTCTTTAATTGCAATGCTATAAGCACACACAGCCTGCTCTCACCCTGATTTTGGACGGGAGCTCTCTGAGGTTCTTGCTCCATCGGCGGCTGACCGGGGGCCTCTTGAGTTACTTTCTCAGGAGTGTCAGGTTTTCAGATTGGCTCCCCACTCCCATACCCCCCAGCTCTCTCTGAACCTCCAAACACACGCACACACACTGAGAAAGCTTTCATCTCCAGGATCTGAGGAGATATAGACGGTATCACAGAGGTCAGGGCCGTGACATGAGAATAGACACGGGAATGATGTTTTCTCAGGCAGCTTATTAAAGGAACATTCTGTGTTAAATACTCTTGTTCTGTGGCCAACTGACAATTTCCACAGACAATAATCTCATTGCTTTGTTTGGTAGAACTGAGTGTACACTATTGTGGTTTTAATGGAAGCTTTAACAATGATACATGAATGTTGTTTCCGGTGTCTCTACTCGTTTCACACTTACTGATTTTCCTCTGCGAACAGTGGCCTTGTGATTCATGTGCATGCAACTTCTACATTACACAGTTTTTCTGCCTTCTCAAGACTGAATTAGCACAGCCTGCCCATACTTCATTCATGCATATGCTCATTTTAGTGCTTTAACTAAATACAGGCTTCTTATTTCTGCCGTTAAATGCTCTGGAACACTTTTACAAACTGAGGAAAAAGCAAACTTTCTTGCTTGAGGTAATTTACACTTTTTTTTTTATATATTAATTTAAATATAATGATTGTTTTCAAACAGGTTATTTTAAACTAAATCTTATTTACATAAACTAAATACATTTTAGATTAAAAAAATGATGAAAAATCCCAATGCTGTCTTTGCATTTAACTACAAACTGACATTAGTAAAACATTTTTTATAAATCTAAATGCATTTGATTTTCTTAGCCACTACTCCAGAGCACTTATCGAACTCTTGATGGATTACAGCGAATATTGCGTATGATGTGTGTAAGAGATTTTGACGAGGGTGATTTAGCAGCTGTGGTCGCTGGTTACTACACATTTTAAAACCAAATGAAAATCAAGTCTTTATTACTTTATTATTATGCATTTTATTTACCGGCTGCTGGTTAACCTGCAATTTCCGTATAGCTAAATAAGTATTTGATTTTATAGGTTTAACCCTTTAAATGCCAGGTTAGCTGCAAGTCATCAAAGTGCAGTCGAGGGGACACTCAGCTTGTAATCTCCACAGATAACAAACACACAACCTGAAAGCTTTGCCTATATCTGCCCATTACTCGGCTTTGAGTGTGTGTGAGGCTGATGATAGACTATACAGCAGTCAGGGCTTGTTTTCAATCTCACAGATGCACTGACAGGTCTTATCTCCAGGTTTCTGTAAGGTTTTAGCAACCCTTTCGCACACAAAACTGCTGCCACGGTAGAAACAGTCATCACTTAGAGATCAAACGTTGACCACTTTTCAATTTTATGAGCCATATCAAATCAAACCCTTCAAGAATCCAGCTTTTCGGGAGAAAAGCTCCCTCTTTTTGAACTCTTCCATGCCCTGAGGAAGTTGGTTTCACCCCTCCTCTGCTGTCAGATGAGCGTTACAAACAAAAGTGGGCATTGAAATGATGGGAGCTAAAAAAGAAGCGTCACAGAATAGCTGTGCAGCTACATGCCAATTACGCAGCCTAACATCAACATCTCTCAGCGGGGGGGCGAGGATTTGACCCCGGACAAGCAGATGTCACTCGTTCTGCACTTCCTGTTTTGCTGGCTGGTGTTATTTTCAGATCAGCACACACACACTCGCAAATACACAAACCGGCTCTTTTTCTAGGCTCCCAGATTTACATCGACAGCTTGCCTTCTATTGTTCTCCATTTCCCATTCTGCAGGCCACATCGCTGGCCAACAGAAGTGTGTGTGTGTTGTTGTGTAGCTTACACTCGACCGAAGCACAGCCGTTGCAGCTGGTGTTCTTGGACTGGATTTGTTCATGGAGGTCAGGTGGTGTAGGGTATGGCTGTCAAAAAACAGCTGAAACTCTTATTTTGCATGGAAATATAATAATAAGTATTTGAATTATATTTAAATGTAAATGGCATTCAAAAAAAAAAAAAAGCAATAACATAACACAACTATATTTGGGAAAAAATGCAAGTTAATGTTTAAAAACCATATGCAGTTAAAGTAAAGTAAATTTTAATTGCAGCATATTTTACTCACCCCAAAGCCATCCTAGGTGTTTATGACTTTCTTGTTTCAGATGAACACAGTCAGAGTTTTTTTTAAATATTTATCCTGGCACTTCCAAGATTGGTAATGTAGAGCCAGGATACATTTTATAGTTTAATACAAAGGACCAAAAGAAATGCAATAAATATGTGTTCTGCCTGTTTGGCTTGGTTTCAGTCGTGATGTAGACCTGCACTGATGTTTTCTTCTCCTGCAGTATTTTCAATGAACAACACAGCATGGCTGCATTAAAATGCAACGACACATTGCACATCTGGTGCACCACTGATAAGGCTGCCTGACACACACCTGGAATTCGAATGCAACGTTTTTATATTTAAATGTGGATTTTTATTTGAAATTCGACAAATACGAAATTATTATTATTACATTAATATTATTTTTTTGACAGCCCTAATGTATTTTTGCTTCCCTAAATAACTTTTTTCTTAGCGTGAAGAAAATATTAAGAATCTAAATACCCTTTTCTACTAATGTAAAAAGGTTTTTCATTGAACCATTAATGATGAAAAAAAGGCTTCATTTTTAATAATGACACTATATAACAATACAGTTTGCAATTCAATCATCATTTTGTCACCCTTGAGTAGTTCCAAACCTGTATGAATTTATTTGTTCTGCTGAATACAAAGGATGATATTTCGAAGAAAGTTTGTAACCAGGCTGTTTTGAGACACCATTGACTTGAATGATAAAAAACCCCAAAAACTGTGGAAGTCAGTGGTGACAATAGCCCTATTCGGACGGGAGTAGTTTTCTAAACTACGCTTGAGTTTCGATCGTTATCATCTGACGTCTGTGATTTTCATGTACCATTTCGGACGGGACTAACACCTGTTTATTACAGAGGTGGGCGTGTCTGTTTTGTATGTCTGGGCGTCACAGAGATCACGCGCTCTGTATGCGTGCATTGCTACAGACATTCGGATGGTGATGCTAAAAGTCTAGTACAGAAAAAAACATGTTAATGTGTGGTTACTTTATTTTAACTATTATGTTTTTTATTTGTAGT
>JAUMHP010000037.1:211691-247403 GCA_032361065.1 Enteromius trimaculatus | reverse complement strand
ACCAAAACAGACAGGACTAAACCAAAATACACAAAGACACGGGGGAGACAGGACAGACAGGGGCAGAATGTCACAACAACATTTGAGAATGAAAAGAAAATCTGTTTTATATATACGTATATATAGTTCTGTCAAATGCTTACTAAGAAAATATGTTTATTTATAATATAAATTATATGAATATAAAAATAAATACATGTCAACAGATTAAAAATATATACTGTATGTGTTATATATATATATATATATATATATATATATATATACAGAACACACATGTATTATGCAAAAACACTTTATTTTGGATGAGATTAGTCACGATTAATCATTTGACAGCAAATATATATTCAAAAGTATATAAAACACATTTCTACCAGAAAGACTACAATTAGAAATGTATTTAGTGAAAAATGCAACATTGTTAATTCAGTTTAACAAAATATGCTTACGTAAACGCACTAATTTAAATATCATTTCAGTCAGTAAAATATAGTTGATTTGAATCATGCATACAGACTATAGAACGAAAGAGAATTGTATTTGCAAATGCTCATTTGCTAATAAAATGGTGGCTTTGTATCAGGTGAATGTCTTGTTTATCGGCAAGCACAGTCAAATTTAGAAAAATGACACTGCTGAACTGTGTTAAGTTGGTTGTTAATGAAATATTGGACTGAAACATTTGTAAACACAAGGACATACCTAGACTCGCTGTCTCAGGCTGAACATCCTGGGTCATCAGGTTATGATGTGAACTAATCTTGTGTAAATGTGTCTCTTCTCTGCAGCAAACTCTCACAGAACACGTTCATTTAAACAATGACGAGGAGCTGCACACTCAAACGGGCGAGCTGGGCGACATTGTGCAGTATTTGAAACACCAGGCTGACAGAGGAGACATAGAGTCTCAGGTCTTTTTATCTCTCTTTGTCTTTGGGTAGTTCTTTATCAACTTTTACTTTAGTTCTTCTGATTTAGAACATGCAGTCAGAATGTGCTGAAGATCACATGAATTGAATACACTGTATTTACAAACAAAAAGAAGTCAAGAAAACACATACAGTGGGTACGGAAAGTATTCAGACCCCCTTCAATTTTTCACTCTTTGTTATATTGCAGCCATTTGCTAAAATCATTTATGTTCATTTTTTTCCCTCATTAATGTACACACAGCACCCCATATTGACAAAAAACACAGAATTGTTGACATTTTTGCAGATTTATTAAAAAAGAAAAACTGAAATATCACATGGTCCTAAGTATTCAGACCCTTTGCTCTGACACTCGTATATTTAACTCAGGTGCTGTACATTTCTTCTGATCATCCTTGAGATGGTTCTATATATATATGGGCTGGTGTTTCTTGTAGAAATCTCTGGCAAGGATGCATCTGTGGGGCAGTAACGGGGTGGAGAAAGACATTAGAGCAGCAGTCATGTGGTACGCACAGAGTGCCCTCCAGATGGTTGATCCCATCGCCATGTACGACTACGCCATTCTCCTCCTGAAGGTGATCCACAGGTTACATGGAAATCTCCTGAGCCGTATCTTTTCAAGCATTTGCATTGTAAAAAGTGCACACATGTATGTTTTGTATAAGTAGAAACTCCTGACACAAGATTAGGAAAATAAATGTAAAATGTAAGATACTTTCAAGTCTACCTGTCACGTAGATCTGAGAAACAACTGCTTGCTTGGTGCTTGAACAGGGCATAGGAGTGAAGAAGAACCGGACGCTTGGCCTCGAGCTTCTGGAGAAAGCTGCCGACATGGTGAGTACAAGTATGAGCTTGTGTGTGGAAGCTTTGTGATATCTATAACGGGCCGTGTGTGTTTTTCTCAGGGGTCTGTAGAAGCTCTGAATGGCCTCGGATGGTACTACAGTAACATAGTAAAGGACGGAAGAAAGGCCTTTCGATACTTTGAGCTGGCGGCTCAGAACGGCAGTCGTGATGGACTCTTCAATGTGGGCGTCTACCATTTAAATGGTGACAATCCTGACAAACCAGACAGGAATGAGGTCAGAGGTGGCTCGTTTAAAGAAATAGTTCACATTAAAGAAGTTAATGAAATCACCTTCAGGCCAACCAAAATGTAGGTGAACGTTTTTCTTCAGTGGAACAGAAAAGAGGATTTTAGCTGAAACTGTGGTACTTAGTGATTTATATAACACAAGTCACTCTTCGATATTAAAAAAAGCATATAAAGGAACACAAAATTAAACCACAGCCACAGCTAGACAGACCTTCATCTCACACCTCATAAATATTAACACTTTTCTCAACACTGTTGCGAGACTAACAAACCCTGCAGGTGTTAAGCCCGTCTAAAAAAAGTGCAATATTGATAACACCAATATCAAATCTTTCTTTCATTGGAAAGATTATTGAAAAGGTTGTTTTTATTCAGCTGAAGAGCTTCTTAAACTCAAATGGATACCTGGACAGTTTAATAATAGTCATTTAAATAATAAATAACATTCACCTTAATTCTGACTCTGGCAAAATATCAGTGCTAGTACTGCTAGATCTTGACACTGTCGATCATAACATACTACTAGAGAGACTGGAAAACTGGGTCGGGCTTTCTGGGATGTACTCAGATGATTCAGGTCTTACTTAGAAGGGAGAGGTTATTATGTGAGTATAGGAGAGCATAAGTCTAAGTGGACGTCCATGACATGCGGAGTCCCACAAGGTTCAATCCTTGCGCCGCTCTTGTTTAGCCTGTATATGCTCAGACTAAGTCAAATAATGAGAAAGAACCAAATTGCCTATCACAGCTACACTGATGATAGCCAGATTTACCTAGCCTTATCTTCAAATGACTACAGCCACATTGAAATTAACAGTTGGATGTGCCAGAACCAAGGAGAAAACTGAAATTTGGAAACAAAGATGTAGTTCTCAAGGTGAATGCATGACTTGACTCTAGGAGTCAAACAACTACAAATCAAGTCAAGAGCCTCAGTTTCAGTATTCATGTCAAAGCAGTAGCTAGATCATCATACTGTCATCTCAAAAACATTGCAAGAACTAGATGTTTTGTTTCCAGTCGCGGCTTGGAGAAACTGGTTATCAGCAGCAGGGTGGATTATTGTAATGTTCTCCTCACTCCTTCCCAAGAAGACCATTAGACAGCTGCAGTTCGTCCAGAACGCTGCTGCCAGGACTCTGACTAGATCCAGAAAATCCGAGCATATCACACCAGTCCTCAGGTCCCTACACTGGCTTCCTGTAACATTTAGGATTGATTTTAAAGTATTTTTTGTTTATAAATCATTTAATGGCCATACCCATAATTACACATAATAGGGGCATTTAATATACCTTCAGGTGCTATGAATATTAATTTTGTGTTGCCTGATATGCTTTTTAAACGATCAAAAATGGGCAGTTACTGACTTTCATTGTCTGAAACACCAAGGACCACGGTTTCAGCAAATAATTCTTATTACAGAAACATCTTTCATGGCCTGAGGGTGAATAAATTAACAGCAAATTTTCATTTTTGGCTGAACTATCTGTCCCTTTAACACTGATATTTCAAAATGGAGAGTTTCATATTTTATGCATAAGTTTATAGTGTGTTGATCTCAATTATTCTGTTTTTTCAGACCGCTGCATTCTACTACTTCTTGGATGCGGCTCAGTTGGGTCACATGGACGGCGCTGTGCAGTCAGCAATGTTTCTCTCCACTGGATCTGCAGAAGGAGTGCAGAGAGATCAAAGCAAAGCTGTGCTGTACGTCTACCTGAACACAACACCCAACAATCCTTCAATGACTTCTGCCACCACACATAGACTGAACAACACTGACAAGTTTGACAGATTTGAAAAAAAATGTCTAAATGTAAATGTCAGGTGCTATCCGTGTATCAGTGTTCAGTGTTTTGTTATGTGATATATTATTTTTGTTTCTGTATTTCTTCAGGCTGTTGAAGCAAGTCAGTGAGATGAATGGACACCTGGGCTTCATGGTTAAAGATGCTCTTCAGACTTATCAAAGAGGATCATGGTGAGATATCCATCTGTCCATTCATCTCTTTATCTATTCATTCATCCATCAATCCATCCATCTGTCTATCTGTTCATCCCTGCATACAGTATATCGATCCATCCAACCTTGCATACAGTGCATCCATCCATCATCCATCCATCCATCCATCCATCCATCCATCCATCCATCCATCCTTGCATACTGTGCATCCATCCATCATCCATCCAACTCTTGATCTATCTATTTATCCATCCCTGCATACAGTACATCTATCCATTCATCATCTATCCATCCATCCAACCCTTCATCTGTCTATTTATCCATCCTTGCATACAGTACATCTATCCACCCATCTGTCCATCCAACCCTTTGTCTATCTATCCATCCCTGCATACAGTACATCCATCCATCCATCCTTGTATACAGTGCATCCATCCATCATCTATCAATCCATCCATCCATCCATGCATCCAACCCTTCATCTAGCCATCCATCCATCTTTGCATACAGTGCATCCATCCATCCTTGCATACAGTGCATCCATCCATCATCTATCCATCCTTGCATACAGTGCATCCATCCATCATCTATCCTTCCATCCATCCATCCAACTCTTCATCTATCTATTTATCGATCCTTGCATACAGTACATCTCTCCATCATCTATCCACCCATCTGTCCATCCAACCCTTCGTCTATCTATCCATCCCTGCATACAGTGCATCCATCCAACATCTATCGATTGATCCATCCATCCATGCATCCATGCATCCAACCCTTCATCTAGCCATCCATCCATCCATCCTTGCATACAGTGCATCAATCCATCCATCCATCCGTCCATCCAACCCTTCATCGTGCCATCATCCATCCATCCTTGCATACAGTGCATCCATCCATCCATTATCTATTGATCCATCCATCCATCCAACCCTTCATCTAGCCATCCATCCTTGCATACAGTGCATCCATCCATCATCTATCCATCCATCCATCCAACCCTTCATCTATCAATCCATCCCTGCATACAATACATCCATCCATCCAACCCTTCATCCATCCATCCATCCATCCATCCATCAAACCCTTCATCTAGCCATCCAACATTCATCCATCTATCTGTCCATCCATCATCTATCCTTCATCCATCCATCCATCCATCCATCCATCCATCTATCCCTGCATAAAGTACATCCATCAATCCATCCCTCCAGCCCTTCATCTATCCGTCATCCATCTATCCATGCATCCACCCATCCCTGCAAACAGTACCTTCATTCGTCATCCCTTCATCTATCTATCTTTCATCCATTCATCCGTACATACAGTGCATCCATCCATACCTGCATACACATCCATCTAACCAACATCCATCCACACATCCCTTCATCTATTTATGCAACAGATTTCCATCTATCTATCCTTTCATCCTTCCTTCCATCCATCCATGCATCCATATCTTAGTGTAAAACCCTTGAGTGGTACTGTCTTGTTTTCTAGGGTTCGTGTGATTTCAGAAAACCTTTAACTAAAGTTAAATGGGCACTTATGACACTTCTTATTTCAATTTAAAAAAAATGACCAGCACATTATTAAGTATAACTTCCTTTGTGTTACACAGAAGCAAAACAATTATACTGGTTTGAAACGATTTGTGCAATTGTCTCTTCAAGGAAGGAAGCGTTGGTGAAATATGCTATGCTAGCAGAAACCGGTCTTGGTGTGGCACAGTACAACGCCGCCCATCTGTGTGAGGTGAACATCTCAACATCTGCCAGTCCAACCATCTCAAGCCTTTCATTTCCTGCTGTTTTCTTTCTTTCTTTCTAATCCTATCATTTCACGTGTATTTCCAGCTGTTAGATCATAGTTCTGGCTGTCAGTGGAGGTACCACAACTACTCCACCTACAACCACATCCCTCAGGAAGCTGGTGAGCCTTTGCAGAGCAGCGGAAATCACACCATGTTATATTACTTCTCTTTATACAACTACTTCTCTTTCATAATATTTTGGTCTATCTCCTGCTTTTATCTGCTTCTGTTTCTCTGTCTTCTGCAGGCTTATTGCTGATGGGAGATTATTACAGAAAACTAGCTGATATGGTGAAGGCTATAGACATGTACAGTACTGCAGCAGTGCATGGCAGTGCTCAGGTACACACACACACACACACACACACACACACACACTCACTCAATCAATCTTTAGAATATATATTTTTATAGGAAATAATGAGCCAATAATTGTTTGTGTGATCGCCAGGGTTTCTTTAATCTGGCCACATTAATTGAAGAGGGTTATAAAGTTCCTGACATAATTTGGGATCAGTTGGGACTCTCAGATGCACACAGTGTGAGCCGGAGCGATGTGGTCGCAAATCTAATATCCAGGTCTGTGCTGTCTGGCATTTGCTTGAGAGTTTCTTATGTGTTTTTTTGGAAGAAAACTCTTCAGCCCTGTTTTAGTTGTTTTGAATTATGCAAAACATAGTGCAAAACAAGCTGTGCACTTCTTTGTGAAATATTGGCCTTTGTGATTCCGTTTCTTTTAACATTCTATTCATCAAAGAATACATTTTTTTATTTATTATCATTTTAAATGAGAATAACATTTTACAATATTACTGTACTTTATTGTATTTTATCATATAAATGTAGCCTTGGTGAGTATAAGACATTTATACAGATAAAATATTTAACATTATAATCTATATGTTGGCTGTTTATTTTATTTTATTGTGGGATTTAGTATGGTTTTGGTTGTAATGTAGATGTAAAGCTACTTCTATTTTTCTTTGGTTATTTAAATTCTTTAGATTTTTTTAAAATATTTTTTTATATACACTTCTAGTCAAAAGTTGTTTTTAAAAGTTTTTTGCTCACAGAGGCTGTGTTTATTTGAGCAAAAGCATAGCAAAAACAGTAAAATCTTGAAATATTTTCACTATTACAATAACTATTGAATTTTGAATTATACAATATAATTTATTCCTGTGATTTCAAAGCTGATTTTTAGCATAATTTCTCCAGTCTTCTGTGTCACATGATCCTTCAGAAATCATTTTAATAGGCTGACTTTAAAAAATTATTATTACTATTATTATTATTATTATTATACATACAGAATTTATTTTAGCCTTCTTTGATGAATAGAAAGTTCAGAAGAGCAGCATTTATCTGAAATATAAATGTTTTGTAACATTATAAATGTCTAAATCTTCATATCAATTTTGAACAATTTCCAGCATCCTTGGAAAAATAAAAGTATTACATATTTGGAATAACACGCACTGATATAATCATTCACAAAGACTAGCAACGTGCACGAACAGTAAATAGGCTCCATTCTCAGTTCATGTTGATTTTATGAACAATGCAAGTCGACCTGCATGAGCGTGCTCTCTCCTGATGGTCCTCTTCCTGCTGTAGGTGCAGGGAGTTTGAGGAGGGAGACGTGACTCCATGTTCACTGGTGCTGTGGAGGATGGAGCTGACGCGAGCGTGGAGAGACTTCACACACAGCTCTGTTCAGCTGGCGCTGGTCTGCGGGATTTTCGCTACGCTCGCAGTTTTTGTATTTGCTGTGCTGTTACGAACTCTTCTGGGTAAAACATCAATCACTAAAGCAAACTTCTTTCATGATCAGTTCCACCCTCTCGCTGCAAAAACAATCATAATGCTATCATAAAAGTGGTCCATATCATATGACAATCAAATTTTTTTTAGAAACCCATAATTTGGTGTTCTTACAATTTCATTTGTTGTTTTATCATCAGCACGTTACTCTGCGCTCTACCTGTCAGACAGCCAATCATCAGAGAGACACGGTGATCAGCCTACAGCTGCACACAGTCAGCTTTCAGTGCAGGAATCATCTGAACTAATCCTGACAGTGACCGGAGTGTGTGCATGTGCCATCTTCATCATGTTCATTTCCCATCTGCTTTGAAAAGACCATAAGATTATCCTTCAAGAGGTTATACATCAGCCGTCATTATCGATCAACACTCTTACTGCAGGAGAACTGAACCAGTATAAAGTTGCTTTGGATAAAAGCATGAACAAAATGACCAGTAACCTGTGTTGTTTGCACTCAGATTCATCTACTTTCTCTAGGTGAAATAAAGTTTGAATGCTGGAATGTTTGCAGTGCAAATAAATGTCACATGATTTGACTGTTCTCTTCTTTTTCTTTCATCTGAATAGCTACAGTCTGTTTCATACTGCACGTGACAGACGTGTGTGAGCAGTGTGTTTTTACAGTTCACTCAGCAGAAAACATGTTGAAACTATGTACGTTTACTAACACAACCCTGTTGAAAAAAAAAACAGCATGAGGTGTGTTTTGAAGCTGGTTTGAGCTGGTCCTGAGCTGGTTCTTAGCTGGTCCTAAGCAACCGTCTCCTGCTCAGGACCAGCTAATGACTCACTTAAACCACAGCACAAAGTCGGACATTTTTGCACGAGGAAATATAGATAACTAGGCATCATCGGTCTTATCATATATACATTTCTGTACTGACAATGTGACTACAAGAAAGACCATCAAAGGTTTTCCAACAGTAAATCGAGAAGTTTAAGCTCTTAAAGGCCCCGGGACGTTTAAGTCTGAGGACAGAGAATTGTATAAGAACCATGGGATGCGAAGCATTGCTATCAACAGCGGATTGAGGAGCATTTCTACAACAATGGTTCTTTCAGCATGTGTGAAGGGATTGAAGCTCTCACTGACTATAAGAGTCCTGATGTCCTGAACCGGTTCTTGGCCTGTCATGATGAGGGATAGAACGGCTCTACCATCTCTACAGCACCACTACAGATTGAGCACGTACTCACTCGACCCCCAAATCAAGTCAATATCAAAAATTAACATCAGAAAAGAGGCTGGACCTGATGGAGAACAGGGAAAGAATGTGCCAGCATGTGTTTACCAACAT
Organism: Enteromius trimaculatus; assembly: GCA_032361065.1. NCBI lineage: Eukaryota > Metazoa > Chordata > Actinopteri > Cypriniformes > Cyprinidae > Enteromius > Enteromius trimaculatus. The sequence continues at coordinate 238,465 of JAUMHP010000037.1, read as the reverse complement.
ATCCCATGCCTCACTTCTACAGGCCACAGTCCTTTTTGTTTTAAATCAATTACTATAATCATGGTGCTGAAGATAAGTGACGATGAAATGCCTAAAGGACTACTTGCTTTAACCCCTATTATTATAAAGTATTTTGAAAAGCTGATCTTGACACATATTAAAAAAAGGATGCTCTTTAGTGATTTAAGTTCTGCTTTTAATACTGCAATTCCTCATAAGTTTCAAAACTTAACTCAATCTTAGTTCCACTCTTTGCACCTGAACCTGATCTGACCAAAATGAGAAAACAGGAGATCACACTTCCTCCATCCTGACTATGAGCACAGAGGTTCACCAAGGCTGTTCCTCAAAAACTGATTAGACTGATTTCGGAAAACAATGAGAATTCTTATAGAGACGAGGTGAGCCTTCTAGTCCAGTGCTGTCCAAAGACAATTAAAGTTATAATGAGCTTTGTGAGGACCAGGAAAACTTTAGAGTCTCTAATATCCTATTGCACTACAGTGTGGTATGTTAACTGCAACTGATGCTGACCAGTGTATTTAAAACAGCAACACAAGCTTCAGAGTGTACATTAATTGTACACCATCAGACTACAGAGGAAAGCCAGGAGTGTTATGAGAGATGTTACTCACCCTCTATATCCTCTGTTTGACCTTCTTTATTCTGGGAGATGGTATCGCACAATAATAATCAATACAATCTTGCACTAACAGACTGAGAATAAGCTTAGCTCATGACCAGCTATTGACCAATTTAAACCAGCTCATGACCAGTTTAGGGCTTAATTAGTATTTTGTTATAAACGTGTATGTCCTCCTCTCATACGTTTTCACACCTATCATGTTTAACCTATTAAGTTTTAGTACGTCAGCCTCTCTGACGTGATCTTTACGTGTGAACGAAGGCAGATCTGTTATGAGCTATGAGTCACGAGAGGGCGCCACAGCTCATGAATGCCTAATCTGAACTCCAGTTATGCTTTTTTTTTTTAAGTCTTGTGATTAGGTTTCAAGTCTCATTTTGAGCTTAATATATTCACTGCCAGGAACAGGACTTTTTTGTTTCGTTTTATTTCCCAACAAAACAAAAGGAGGAGGAGGAACAGTTCCAATCAGATTGTAACCAGTTGTATTTAAACATAGAACTGATCGTTTATAATGCTGATAATAAACCTATGCATGGGTTCTGACAGAGTGTAGTATTTATAGACCTTATTTTTTATTGACGTTATAAATTTAAAGTAGACTGAGGCTGTGAGGGATAGATAGAGACGGTACAGAGGAACTGAAAATAAGAATTCACGAGTTCGCGCTTCCTCATGATGTGGAGAACGGCAGACTCCGAACCCTGGCGAGGGCAAGAGCTCTGCGTCCGGCTCGGTCTCCGGCTGCCCCCCTTTAATAACTTTGATATTTGCAAAACATGCAGTTTAGAAACTCACAACTTTCAAACTGTTTTATGGAGTGTTTGTACAGACCACTGAAATGAACGTTTGGTCAGCTGCGCAGTTCAACAGTACTGTACTTCGGTCCCGCGCAGCCTCATTTTCACTGCCGTCAAATTAAATATTTACTCAGAATATTAATTCTGAGTTCTATATCTTAATAAATTAATTAACAGCAGTATTTATTGCCAGTGTTGTGCAACTTGTGTGAGAAAAATTATCAAAACAAGAGCATAAAAAACACACCCTGCTTCTAAGAGAATTTATGATATGCATTTTACAGCCGGTAAGGTTGTATTAGAAGTGTAATATGACATGTAATATGCCCTATGCTTGTTTTTGTTTGTTTTTTCTCAAAGTTTCACATTTTTAAACATACAGGGTTTTTGCAGGTATCAAATTATTTTTTAAAAGCCATACATGACCTATATAAAAATACATTATCAAACAGTATATATATCAAATCCATGTTAGCTAATTCTAATTAATTCACAACTACATGTCTACTAACTGTTAGAGTAGACTGTTAGGATAGGTTAAGGGTTAGTAGAATATAACATAGAAGGATTTGAGCCTGAGCCACCCCTTGTTTCTAGACAACCTTAAATTAAACTGGTGATGTGAAGAGTATATGAACAGTAACTCACCGTGTGATGAAGAGAGGCCCATGGAATTAATAACAACATTTCAAATTCAAATAGAATATATATATAATCAAATGTGTTTTGCTTTAGGAAGTTATAATATAAGGTTGTACTTTTAGCATGATGTTAGCTCTAAACTGCTGGATGATACACGTTTGTTCAAATGGTAGGAGCAGGGTAATTTGAGCCAAAAATCTGGGCCACAGTAAGCTGAACCAGTGGCTCGTGCTTTTGAATTGACCTTTCTTTGATATAGCATGGGGTGAAAATGTTCAGGTTTACTTCAAAACAGTCAGCGGCACAGTTTAACTCCGTGTGGCTCAACTTACTCTTCACTGGGGGCAAGGTAAGCCAATAAAAAAAACAACATATTTTAAAAGTATTTTATTTTAGATCCAAATTGATTAATCCCAAGAATGCAAGTTGAACCCATTGCTGTCATGTGCATTAGTAAAGAACAGGCTCAGCTCACCCCGTTTTTCCCTTTATAATCAAGGGCCCATCTTAGAGTCCCAACCATGGCTCTGGAAGAGTACAGGGGTCACTGAATTTTCATTGTTGCTGCACAATCCCTCGTGACTCAAATGTGATGCCCCCTTCAGAAAACAATGCAGAACTAGGGGACTCTATCTTTTCATCACTAACCTAACAAAACGCTATGAAGGGGCCCATCCTCAGACACAGGGGCCTATTAAAAACCATTTCTGTTGAAATCACACTAGACTTGGGGGCCTGTTCCGTAAACCAAGATTACAGTATAAGCCAGGCTTATTTCAGTTAGTTATTATTTGCCAGTTAATTCGAATTAAAATAAGTCAGACTTTCTGCCATATAAGCCTGGCTTATTTGGTAAACTTGTTTTACGGAACAGGTCCCTGTGATGGTTCCTGCACAGCACAGATAGTGAAGAGCTCCCTGGTCTCTGCTTCATTTCAGTTTGCAGACAATAGTCTTTATTTTTTAATAGTGAACGTCGATCCATCATTAAATCACCTCGCTGAGTCACATGATAAGCGTGTCATTGTGAAGACACGCTCTTTATGGCCCTCAGAAGCTTGATTCTGAAACCTAACCCTATATGGTGGTGCATAAATCGAGTTACCCATGCCACTCCTGGTAGATTTGAGATTTCTTATCCTATTGATATTACAGACGTGCTGTGGTGAAATTACAGCACTGCATCTACCCTGCTAGTACTGATCCCATCCAAACAGGACTAGAATTGACTTTCATTAGTTAGTTCTTAGACGGCAGCTTGGATTATTATTTATTTTAGCTTGTCTTGGGTGGAATAATAGAAGCACATATGTGAGAACACACTAATAACTGGATTTGCCAAAGTGACAAAGTGTTGCTTTGAGGCACTGAATATTAACGTGCAGAATACTGTAGTACTTTCATCCGTATTTGATTTGAGTTTCATATAGTACAAAGTTTCTGGTGGTATTTCATTCCTCGTCAGCTTGTGTGAGTGACTTCTGAAAACGTTATCATGAGCGTACAAGTCGATGCAATAAGAAGTTAAACCGAACAAACTGACACTGCAGCATAAGTCATGAATGAAAAGTTTAGTAGGTCTCAAAGCGAACATCAGATTTGAAATGGCACAATGTTTTTATAAGACACAAAATCATATTCAAATGTTATCTTAAATATTTAAAAACAATATCTTATATCTGAGTAGAGAAATATTTTAAACGAAATCATGAAATTTACAAAATGCAAATAGTACAAGACACAAAAGAAGAAAAATAAAATTGTTAACAAATACGTAAAAACCTGTACAAATGCATTTTTACATCCTTCCACATAATGTGCAAAATTACCGCCAAGAGTGTGCACTTTCTATTGGCCAGCTTACCACCGCATTGCCATTTTTAGAAATAAATACTGAACAATTATACAAATCCAGACTTTTATGAAAGCCCTGTCTCCTCACACAGCAAAACTACAACATCAACAGCCAGAGATAGAGTTTAACCTCTGCACTGTGATGTCATTTGACTGTGGTTAATGCACCTGATGCTTTTTCTTTGTTCTTAAAGACCCCATGAAATCAACTGACAAAGTCAATGCCCTTTCCTGTGCAGATGCATTTCAAGTTGGGACGGGGCATCAGAATTTCAGAGGGTCTTTAATTGAACTCTATTCTTTGGTGAAGATTTAAAGAATTAAACATTTTGCAGTCATTACCAGAGAAACACGTTATATATGGTTATAAATGATAACGCATTATAAATGTGTGGCCGTTACTTTGGCCTCATCCTCTATAGTGAGCGCTGGATTGTCATACATCTCTAAACTCTTATCCTTGGTTTTCTCGTCATCCTCCTCATCCTTCTCTTTTTCTTGGCAGCACTTGCAGCAGCAGCAGCAGCGAGTCCTGCAGAAGGTCATGCTAGAGGTCACCACCTTGTCCCAGGGTTTGAGGGAGTGCAGCGGTTTGGGCAGGAAATCCCAGCTGCGGAGGAATGACGGCAGGAAACGTGGCCAGCGTTTCTGCATAACGTTTACCACGATCACAAAGATCGCAAAGACCACTATAGGCACGCCGACCCCCACCAAGACCTGCCACCCCGCGATAGAGAGTCCCAGGACTGTCAGCGGGAAGAGCAGGAAGACCAGGATGAGATACAGCGCCGCGAACCAGCGGTACTTGGCCGTGCGGTCACCCAGAGCTTTGGCCAATCGGATGGGGATGCGTGTGAAAGGGATGGGATACCACAGCAGTATCCCACTGATGTTGAAGAAGAAGTGACAGAGAGAGATCTGGAAGACGACACAAATGACAGTCTTTAACCTACAAGAAGAGAAATCAAATCAAAATGAATGTCAGTGCAGAAACACACCTGTAGAGAGTTGGCCAGCGTCTCTCCAGGACTGGCGAGGGCAGCTAAAATAGCGGTGGTTGTTGTGCCAATGTTGGAGCCCAGTGTGAGCGGATACGCCCTCTCAATGCTAATGACACCAATACCTGAATTGAGAGAACAGCGATAAGGCTTTATTAAAATTGCACACTGTAACAAGCATATGAATAGACAGCACGCAAACAGTAGATAACATGGTTTTTAATTAGATTGAAGTAAAAAAATGTGGTGGGCAAACTGATGTGCTGGTTGTGATGCCATATCATGCATATCAGTTTGGAAACACAAATTATCCTTTACCATTTTCATGAATACGAATAGGCTGAAGATGAGCTGGGAGTCAAAAATCTAATGTAATTCAGACCTTTTTAATCGGTTATTAAATTACAAGTACAACACCACACTCATTGAAACTCACTAGGGCTACATTTATTTAATCAGAAATACTGCAATATTGTGAAATACGATTCCAGTTTCAAATGAATGCTTTGCATTTGAATACATGTGATCAAAGCTGGGTTCTTGGCATCATTACTCCAGTCTTCATCGTCACATGTTCATTCAGATATCGTACTGATACGAGCATGTACCTGAGTGCAGTCTAGAACCAACAGCACGTGTACATACACACACACCTGTGGCACTCACACACACTCAGGCTCATAATGTTCCTGTTCAGCTCATCAGACAGCAGGACCGGATCACCTGTGCTGACTATCATACGACAGGATACAAGCTAACACACTTCCTGCAAGCGCTACGCCTACAGGAATGTGATAAGAGAGGACTTCTGTAACATTGTTATTATCAGTGGACGAGGTATATAAATTATGTTTTAGTGCATTTCTGCTAAATAAAAGTAAAATAAAGCACGCTGACCATAAACTTTTAAAAACAGTACCAGTTTAAAGTTTATATTTTCTCGCTTTTCTTCTTTTCTACGTTCCTACAATATTCTGGGATTGCCTTTTCCAAGAGTCGAGGACATGCAGTGCCGTAAAATGACACCATGGCCCAGTTTCACAAACGGGGCTTAGCTTGAGCCAGGACGAGGCATGAGTTAAATTATGAGATTTAAGCAACTTTTACAAAAATGCCTTCTAAGAAAATATAACAGGTGTGCATCGAAACACAGAACAATGACACTGACATGTTTTAAGATATAAGAGCGAGATATTTTCATCTGAGACAGCTCAAACATGCAATTTAGTCTGGGACTAGCTTAAGCCTTGTCTGTGAAACTGGGGAAATACGTCTATATCAACCATAATTGTGACTAAACTTTCAACAGTTTGGTAACCATTCCAGTGAACGTATACTGACCGACTAGCGGAGTGATGGCTGAGGTGAAGACCGAGCTGCTCTGAACAATGAAGGTCATTCCGGCTCCGACCAAGATGGCGAGGTATCCAGTGACCCAGGAGAAGGGGAAGGGGAAATCTGGAGACAGTCAAAGCAGTATTAGACAGGTCATGAATAGGTAGTATGTGCATGTATTCCTGGAGTTAAGTGGCGGCTGTATTAAAAATATGAGCATGTACCTGAGTGCAGTCTGTAACCAACAGCACGTGCACATACACAAACACACACACCTGTGGCACTCAGACACACTCAGGCTCATAATGTTCCTGTTCAGCTCATCAGACAGCAGGACCGGATCACCTGTGCCGACTATCATACGACAGGATACACGCTAACACACTTCCTGCAAGCGCTACGCCTACAGGAACGTGATAAGAGAGGACTCTGGGAAGGGTGGGGGATTGCCACATCCATGTTTTTAGCTGACGATTAAATATTTGCTGCCTGCGTCTTTGTCCTCAGCTTTTAACTTAAGTCCACAAAGACTTCGTATCAGAGGTTCATGTTAACAATTATCAGCATATGATTCATCTCTGATGTTGACTCACCTGTGTTGAGCACCTTTTTGATGACGACTGCCACCTGACCCTTCAACATGGAGTTGAGCAGCTTGACGATCAGAATCAGGCAGGTGCAGAGGGCCAGCAGCGACAGAGCCAACAGAATCAAGCCCACCGCCAGGTCCGGCAGGTCAGCGAACACAAACATGTGAGTACCTGAGGAGAGGAGGAGGAGTCTGTCAGAGATCGGATGGACACTTTTCTGCTGGTGGCTTGTTCCTGGAGATCTACAGCTCAGCTCCAGCACAACGGTCTTCTGAAGATCTTAATTAGCTGGTCCAGGTCAGTGTTGTCAACTGCTTTCAATTAAAAAGTAGCTAAAACTGTTAGCTAAATGACATCATCATAACAAATTCACTGATCTATATAAAGATGAATACAGATACTTAGATAAGGTTGGAATTTTGGGCATGTACCTGAGTGCAGTCTAAAACCAACAGCACGTGCACATACACAAACACACACACCTGTGGCACTCAGACACACTCAGGCTCATAATGTTCCTGTTCAGCTCATCAGACAGCAGGACCGGATCACCTGTGCCGACTATCATACGACAGGATACATGCAAAACAGCCAAATTGGCAACGGTGTTTGATCAGGATCGGAGCTGGATTTTGTGAGAAGGCAGATCTCATCAAATGGAAAACTAGCAAATTGTGTGAACCAATGAGTTAAAGGCCCAGTCGCTGTAAATAGTACCAGACTCTGACTTCAAAATCAGTGCACATAATTCTAATTTTTTCCAATAAATAAATATATATTTTATTTGACTCCAGCGGAGACATTTTTGAATAAGCTATAACTTTACATGCTTGTCTATTGTAGCATAAAATTATTTTTTACGCCTGACAAAACTAATGTTAAAAGGTGTGATTTTTTTAATGCATTACAGATGTGTTTCAGAGACTGCACTCTGATTCACTTTTGTAACTTGAGTAAAGATTAATATACACTCAACTTATAGTAGCAATATATTTTATAGTTCATGTGATGACTGGTAGACAAAGCCTATTAAAATTTAGGGCTTTCTCGTTGAATGCATATAATTAATGTTGGTGGCTAAAATGCATTTAATAGAGACATGAGTAGCATTACTGGTGTTAATACATTTGGAGATTCAGTGTGCAATGAAGACACTTTTGATTATTTTTTTTATCAATTGCCAGCGCTAATTATATATATATTATATAATTATAATAATAGTATGAATGGGCCATTTACATAGAGCTGCCTTTATCTTTTAATAATGGGCTCCCTCACAAAGGGATTAACAAACTTGGGTGTCTTTGGCATTTAGGTTTGAAATCCCCTGATATAATCTACCAAAAATGATCTTCAGATTCTCATTTGAGAAGCTGCTGAATGGTGCTTCTTGAAAACTCGAGCGCGTTCTTTCACAGTTGAAGGACCACAGAATGATTACATACTCAGATCCACTGAACCAAGTCAAGGCTGGAATTTCAACATGCGATCTAACTACTTGCATTGATTTAACTCACCTGAATTCATACCCAGAGCAAAAGCCCTGCTGCCAAATTGGCAGAGGCTCTTTGTTCAGGTGCACTGGCCTCAAGTGCTCGGGGCTGTCATGAAGAATAGCCCCATTGAAAAGCTAGAGTAAATGGATGGGGTGAGGGGGAAAGGTGAAGCTAAGATCTCCCACAGCTTTCATAAGAAGCCATTGTACTCATGGAGGTTAGAGTGAGTCACGATCGATGGCTTTGAGCTGAAATAAGTCAGCTATGTAAGGAAGAGGACGGGAAATGGATCGACATTAGGCTTCGGTCTCTGTTGACTCAGGATGCTCCTGCGCTGGTTGCTACAAGAGCCAGAAAGCAAGCAGAGGCACTTACATTTTTTCAAGTTATTTGTTATGGTTTGGTTCTCTTGGGTCCAGATCTGACCATCCTCCTCCCAGCAGAGGGCGCCAAGTGTGCAGTTTTCAAATCCAGGGACCGTTTTGTTCACGAGGCTCTGAAACAAACAAACACACATCTTCAGACCTAAACCTTAAATAAATGAGAGAATATCAAGCTTTTTATGCTCAGTGTTGCAGTTAAAAATTATTTAATGTTTTGGTTTCGTTCGCATTCTCGCTGACTTTCATTTTATTAGCGCCAATTACACGCGAGTATAAGAGATAACTTTGTCTCCACTAAATCCTGCATCTACGGTTAACGGATTTGGATGAAATGGCAAGCAGAAATGTGAAAATAAGACAACAAGACAGACGCGGCTTGATAGTCCCAACCTAAAGCAAGCTAGCATGGAGGTCGCTACTAACACTACAAGTAACTGTTGCGCCAAGCAATCTTTGTCAGAGGACAATACATTTCTTCTACTGGTTAAAACTGAACTGATATCCTCATGCAATCAGATGGCAGAGACCATCAAAACAGATATGGTATTGACAACCAATCAAAGCTCTCCATCCGTTCGAAAAATGTTTTACAACTAGAGATAGTGGGACAAATTCATTCCGTTCAAACTAAGCAAACCGATATGTCTGACACATAGTGCTCAACTCTCACCGTGACTCGCTCAAAACAATTGAATCTACAATTTCAACTCTGAAAAACCAAATACAGAAGCTGCAAGAGCAACTACAAGATCTCGAGAATATGAGTCGTCGCCAAAATCAGCGAATAATTGGCAAACAGGGAGAAGGTCCGGCCTACTGACTTCATATCTGGTTTCTTTTCAGAGGTAGTATTAAATATTATTAATGTATTACTCCAGAATATTTTGTAAAGATGTTTGTGCAAATCCCTTAACTGCTATCTTTGGTATTGTATATGAAATTAACAATTTGTCAAAAAGTGAATTGGACTACATTGCCTTTACTTCTCTTTTGGCAAGACGCTTGATTTTAATCAATTGGAAACAATAATTTCCCCCTTCTTTTAAACAGTTGGCCAATGACGCGTTGCATTTCCTTAGGTTGGAAAAAATAAGACTTATTTTAAATGGTTCCGGGTCCAAGTTCACTGCCATGTTTCAGAAATTACTTCAAAAGCCAAATGTAACTGTAAGTGGACAAAAGTTATGTTATGTTAGTTATGTTGATTAGTGAATGTATATTTTTTGATTACTTAAATAAATACAAAAAACTATGAATTGTATTATGTTATACTAAAATTTTAATAATGGAAAACCCTTAAGATAATGTATATGAAGAAAAAAAAAATCTTAATATTAAGCAAGCAGAAAAACATAAGTTGACTTTCAATGATACATAATTGTAATTGTGATTATAAAATAAACGGATTAGGCAGCCCCAGCTGTGCGCAAGGACAAGTTTTTGTGAGAGTTGCTACTAGGTATACGCCAAGTGACATCGGCTGATTTCCAGATTTTTTTTTATATCCTTCACTTGCAAACGTTCCTCGTCCAAAGTGGAACGTATTTCAAAATGTCAGCGGGGATTCCCCCGAGGTGAAGTTTGTGAGTGCATAACTGAAAGTGGGGAGGAATGCAGCCATTATACTTGGCTTATGTTAGCTTAGCAACATGCTAACACCACATTGCAATTAACTGCCAGTTGAATCTCTGAGTGATGCTGTATGTCATACCCAGCTGATAAACCTACATAGTGATCCAAACAGGTTTAAATTTCAGTTAAAATGCTGCCTTTAACGGAAGCTATCTATATAGACAGCAAGGTAAAGGTTTTAGAACAGAGAAACAGAGCTAAAGCCTCATTTAAGGTTTATCGGGAATTTAGATAAATGACTGTATTTTTATGTTTATCTCCTGAATTCCCATCAGTGTGATAAATCTTATTTCCTCATGTTTTAACAGCCTAATCTAGTGAAACAGTGGGTGTGCTGCACTTGTTAACAGACATTCACTTTCTCACCGTGATTTTTTCTGTTTTACACCAGATCTTAATCAGACTTTTGTTTCGGGCAGCAGGGTCTCCAGTGGCGATGTCACGGATCACAGATGTGTCCAGCTGGAAGAACAAGAAAAAAACATTTTCAATAAATAAAAGTGGTAGACATGGTAGAGAGCAAAAAAATACATTTTGCATTTTCCACACAAAACTTAGCGAGACAGTTTTGAGCAGTGATGCAAATATTACTACATTCAAGTCCTTCTGGGATATTTGTCCTTATGAGTTTGGAAGTCATAGTTATAACAACCGTGTTAAACCATTTGGGTCAAAGCTAGATGGTAATTTAGGTTCTGTAAGCTGAATTGTTACACATTCTTAATTGAAACCGTAAAATATGGTCTTATCTTGTACAGATAAACACAAGTCTTAAGTGTACTCATAAATGGTTGGTTAGAGAGGAAAACAACACTGTGTGCCAGTATAGTGATCTGTGGATAAGGTCTTAAAGTGACAGCAGTCTAATGATTCTGCTCCAACAAAACATTAATTTATAGGACAGTAACCATTGTTAGACAGGAGTTTATATGATCGGCTGCCTGATACAGTTGTACACAGACGTAGTGGAGTAATAAGACCAACAGATCCTCTGATTTCACCTCAATGATGTTCTTGGTGAGGGGTTCGGTGATGACCTTTAACAGGTCTGGAGCATCTGCACCCGTCTGGATGTTAAAGGAGTCAATTATAAGCTTGGTGAGTCTGTAGAGGTATCCTGAAGCCACCTCCAGAGGCAACAGCACCAGGACAGACAGCCAGTTAAAGAAGTCATGGACCGTAGCGCCAGCAAAGGCCCTGAGGTGCACAGAATCAAGGACAAAACGCATTTCTCAGACGTTCATTCATCAGCAAGTAAGCATCAGTAAGTTCAAATCTACCAAAAGAGCGCTAGATTAACATTTGTATACGGTTTTATTGTCAAGTTTGTCATCAAGTTTTCATTCACTGTATGGACTCCTTAGGTGCGTTTACCTGCGGAACTCATTTCGGTCTCCTGCCTGCATCACGGCCACGATGGTGTTTGTCACAGAAGTGCCAATATTGGCACCCATGATGATCGGCACTGCAGACTTCACCTCCAACACTGAAAAATACAATGAAATAATTATATCTCGTTCAATTCGGTGCTCGAAGGCTGCAATTGCATCCAATATACTGCTGTATCTGATTCCTGTGATCAAAGCTGCATTTTCAGCATCATTACTCCAGTCTTCAGTCACATGATCCTTCAGAAACCAGTACAATATGCTGATCTGCTGCTCAAGTAACATTTCTAGATAGTATTGCTCTAATAACAGTTTTTAACAATTCTTTTTATAGAATGAGTTAACTTTTTTTTTTTTTTTTTATTAAAAACCTTTGCAACATTTTAAATATCTTTACCTTTAAATTTGTTCAAGTGCATGTATTTTAACAAATAATTAAACAATTAAAGTCGTTTTCAAGGGTCAGATCAGGTAGAAGTGCCTTAAGGTAACATTTTACAGTGGATACTGATTTATTTTTTTTATTGCAATCTGTACTACTGTTGTTTTTAAGGCAGTGCTTAGCATAAGGGAGGAGATATGGATTTACAATGAATTTTGGGCTATTGCTACAAACATACCCCAGACACTTAAAACTAGTTTTGTGCTCCCGGGTCACATGTGTGTATGAGCATGAGTCACACACACACAGAGAAAAACTCACAGCCAGAAGACACCATGCTGACCACAATGGAGGACGAGGTGCTCGAGCTCTGAACCAAAACAGTGACCAGGACTCCAATCACCAGCCCAGCCACAGGATTCGACAGAACCGCATTGTCCTGGAAGATATCACCAGCTGCCTTTCCTGAGCACAATGACAAAACCAGAAAACCATGCTAGACGTGTCCACAGCACTTCTATTTCTGCTCACACACAACCAGCATTTATTACAGATTAACCACATTAAACAGACGCGTGCTTAGATAAGGTGCCGTTTGTTTGAAGTACATGATCACTGCTAAACTTCAAACGATCAGCCACTGATCAAACTTTGACCTACATATAGCGTGAAACAGGACTCCTCAAACGTTTTGATGGTTGTGTAGTATAGTGAAGTACTATAGTGTACAGCAAAGTATACAGTATCAGTACAGATGATAAAGTCCCATCAGTATACTACAGAACACATTACTGTGATTCTACCAGCACAGAATTAATACAAGTGCTGGAAAAAGGCAGCAAACATACAAGCAAAGGGTTTGAAAAGTTTTCAAATTAAACTTGTGTAATATTAATACATTAAAATATTTAAACTAAATTTAAAAAAAAAAGAAAAAGCGTAACTTTTTTTGCATAAAATCTAGTTGTAAACTAAAACATTCGCATGTATTTTTATTTATTTTAACAAAGATAGAGATTATATTTATTATAATTTATTTTTTAATATTTATTTTTGAATACCCTAGAATCACTAAATTAACCATGGTTAACTTAATACATGACATGAGTATAATAATATATAATACCCGTTTGTTGTTGTTGTTGTTCTTCTTCTTCTTCTTATTTTTATTATTAAGTAGCTTTTTATTTATTTATTTTTAAGAATCTCTTTGTTTCCAGCATGAGACAGTTTATCAAGTTATGAGTTTATTATTAACTTGGCAATAACAATGATTATGGTAGTATGGTGAGCGTGATTTCACCAAGATACAGGATCAACAAAGATGTTGATCCAGGAGCAACATTCCAATCAACATCGAGGAATAATTTTTCTAGAAATCCCTGATTTTTGGCATATATTTTGGGTAAGGATTGGGATAAGTCTATATGTTTGAACAGTAACATTGATGCAGGATCATGTCTACAACCATGGTGTTCAGATGTACTTTACAACCAAATGACACTACAAAACAGGGACAATAATTTCTGTACAGGCCTATCTTGCAAATATATAAAATGATTATGGACTCTATATAGCGATCGGTCTAGCATGTGTTGGGTGGGTGGAGGTGGAGAGAGACGGCTTGATTTACCAGCGGTCTAAAAAAAACTTTGGTCAGAAGAGGGCATCATGTTTCAGTCTCTCCCTAGCATTTAGTACTTTTTATGTTTTGCTTTTGAATAAGGTCAAAAATGTCTAAAGCTTTTCATTAAGGTGCATTATTAGGTTAAACAGATCTTTGGATTCTAATGAAAAAAAAAAGTGCATAAATAAATACAATTTCCAAAAGTTACCCACTTTACCAAAAGGCCCATTCATTTTATAGTATAATAAAGTACATTGTCTTAAATATAAAGGCCCATTCACTTTCTGGTATAATGCAGTACACTGTCTTAGCACAACTGTAACGTTACTGTTCTTAAAACGCGCGCGTGCACAAGAACACTGTAATACTTTTAAAGAAAAAGTTGTAAAGTTTAAAGAAAGTTAAAAGAAGTACCTCCTACAAGCTGGAAAGCGGAACTCAGGATGTCCAGAGAGCAGACGAACACGTAAAGCAAACCCACCAGGAGAATGAACTTCACGATAGACTTGAGCACGCTCAGAACTTTGCCTTTCGTGTCGAGATCTGCAGAGCAAACACAGACCGAGCGTGAGTCGCGCGGAGCTCAGCACGCGTCTCGCGGCTTAGCGGCTCTCCGCGTCGCGCTCCTCACCTGACCACTTCACCCCGGGGTCCCGGAGCTCCGGCAGGTCCCAGGGGTCCCGCTCCTCCTCATCCTCCGAGTCCGACTCTTTTGACCGCTTATCGGGATCCGACGCATCTTTGCACGCGAGCTCTGCGTCTGCGGGAGAAAAGACACGGGTCTGAGGACAGAGAGAAGGAGGAACAGAGGGAGGAAGGAAGTGCGCCTCTGCGTGGACGAGGATTTATACGGGCACGTACCCAGTTCCGGCAGCGGCGAGGCGGGATGAGTCTCAGGGAGCGGAGCCATTGCCTTCAGTTACAACAAACACACAAACATGTTACGATGCAGCCATTTCACAAGAAACATTTTTTTTTTTAAGTCTGTTCACTTTTGCGCCACATAAATGCATTATTTGCACTCTTTGTCTCCCATAAATTTGGTAAAATTGGGCTGAAAGTTTGGCAAAGCAAATCAGAATAGCCACAAGCTAAGTCAAACATCTTTTCTCTTTCTTTGGAAATGCAGTGTTTAAAAACATTGAACACTGAGGTTATAAAAGATAATCAAGAACAAAGATATAAAGGTTGTTTCTAATTTAAAATGATGTTTATGATGTGATTGGCAAATCATCAAATGATATGGATTAAAAACAATGAGGTGAAGTAAAGCAAAAATACAAGGAAACAAGTTTCTCATTTAAAAAGACAGGATAAAAAAACAATAGACAGTATAAATTAAAACAGAAAAATGTAAATTCTTTTTTCTTTTTTTTTTTTTTAGAAATGCATTGTTGAACAGTTTAAAGTAAAATAGTAAATGCAGAAGAACAAGTACGACTAAAATGTTTCTTTCTCATTTAGAAAGCAGTGATTAAACTAAACTAAAAAAAAAAAAAACTGAAAAAAAAAGTGTCACGGAAATATTGAAAGCATAAAGGGAAAAGTATAATTATTGTTTCCTAGAGAGCATGCAGTGTTTAAAACAATTAACAGAGTAAAAAGTAGCCTAAAGTGAAAGGCAGATAAAAAGTAAAAAGTAATTTCTTTCTCATTTTAAAAGCAGTTACTGAAAACTGAAAGTATTTCTTTCTTTCTGATTGTTGGCTCACCTGTTTGTGTTGAACTTCCCAAGTGTTAATATCTCACAAATGATTTTGTCTTATAGAAACACTAAGAAATGATCCCTCTGTCAGCAGACCATTATTCAGCCCACAGTTAAGCAACACTTTGACGAGACATAAACCTGTGCACTCCCTGACACCCATGATTCAAACTCATCCTATAAGATCCACCCAGACCACTCAACACAGAAACACACAGGGCCTGAGAGAAGCAGCGCAAGAGCACTAAAGCACTAAAGCATAGATTCAACAGTTTGTAAAGTACCAAGCATTCGTAGCGTCAGCGTGCTGTCTTACCTGTGCTGTGCACTGAGTGTGTGTGTTAGTCCAGTGGACGCACCTCTGGAGGAGGCGCAGGTGTCTTATATACACCTGCAGCAGGACAGTCCTGCGCGTGTCACTGATCTAAAGTCCGGAGCGGGTGGTACTACACTGCACCTCAAATATAGGCCAATATCAGCTCAAACAGAGCCATTTAAGCTCTAAAGAACACACAAAGTGACCCGATCCTGCAGCTATGCATATCTTGCATGCACATTAACTAAAAAAAATGTGTTCTGAATTTTATCTGCATGTGAAACATATACAAAATCTGTTCTATTCTATTCTATTTTATAAAGTTCTCATACCATGAGGCTTTCATTTGTCACTATCTGAGTCTGCCCTCTGCTGAAAAAAGCACACATTACAGCTGGTCTCTCAAAGCCCACCCAGATAAAATGTAAAGATGACGAATCTGAAGGTGTGCATCTGAAACTGATCTCTTATTGTTCTCAGTAATGGTCCAATGACATGCTTCATGCTTACAAACCAGATCTGAAGGTGTTAATTTGTGATCCGCAGTCCCTCCCGTCCCGTTTCTATACACACTCTGTCCGTGCACACAACACACTTCCCTCTCAAGACTAATTTGGACAATCTGACACATCATGTAAAGGTATTTCTTTTATATATTTATATGTCTAGAAAATAATAAATGAACAAGGGGGGAAATGCTTGGAATTGCATTTTTATTTTTGCTCAGATTAGTATGGTTATGGTATAATTTGATAACTTTAGCATGTATTGTATTAAAAAGCATTTAGCAATTAATGTGTGATTTATTTGTAGATGCTAAGGCAACTTAATCATTTAGCTGTAAACAGTTACATTAATGTCTGAGTGTCTAAAAATGTATGCAATTATATATATATTTAAACAAAACTGAAATATGCAGCATCTTCTTAAAAATGTCAACTTTAGGTGGATTTCGGTGTCACTGTAATAAAAGCCTTTTTTGTTGGTTTGAAAAATTTTGAAAAAGTGAATGAGGCATGCAGAAAACAAGTCTTTTTTAAAATCCATGGATGGAACAGAAAATGTATTTATTGAAATGTGTATTCATTAGTAAAACTTAATTATTATTATTACTATTTATTATTATCCTTTATTTAACCAGGGAAACCAGGAAAACATTTCTTCTTTCAGGCAGTCCTGGTTAAATATGGCAAATAGTTTCAAATCACACTAATACAATACTAAAGTTATTTAAAACTTAAAAATTAAAATACAAAAAAAAACAGAAAATAAAAACAAAAAATAAAAAGCAATGAAATATTTGTTGCCATTTTTTTTTTATTGTAAATACAGGGAAGCGGTGAAAATGAAATACAATTACAGAAATACAGTATATATATCACATAAACATAATTGTATGTTCTTAATAATATTATCTTCTTACTCTGCAAATACTAAACTCACATATTTTAAATATGTGCGTATGTCAAGCGTGTTGATGGAGCATTTGAATTACAATAAATTATGAAACATTTAAAAACGCACAAAAAAGTACAAAGCCATGTTATTTTTTAAAATAGTAGGTTTATTCTTACTTATCAACTCTCTGCTGCAGTGCTTGTTTTATCTTTATGATATCAGATAAAATGTCATATGAAAGTAAAAGGCATGTACTATACTACTCTGACTAGCTAAAAGTTAAATGTAATAAACAGTGTTTGTTGTTTTCACCTCCACAGTAAAATAATTCGGATAACAGCCTAATTAGCTTATCTGCAGGTTCACTGAGTTTGTGCGGTTCAACTCCTGAATAGAGGGGATGATATAATATATCACCATCTTACTCTCGCAGGGCGAAAGGTGATGCTCATAAAACTCAAAGCATGCTTGGAAAACTACCCACGCACCGCAGCAGTTTTATCCTTTAGTATTTAGCCATATTGTACGTCAGACATGCTCTATAAATAAACCCGACCACTAGCTTATCTATTGTCTATTTCATAAACAGCACAATTTTAGCTTTAAAACGGTTTGATATACTTTTTATTTACTTATTTTCAAGTCACAATTAGTGCTGATTGCTAAGACAAGAATAAATACAAATAAATGAATATCATAGTGGAAAATGACATTACATTTAGTTTACAAACAATTTTAAACTAACTAACTAAACAAACATTTATCTCTCTCTCTCTCTCTCTATATATACGTATATCCCCACAATGCAGTGAGTCATTAGAAATGGGTAAAACATCAGCAGACTTGTTGAGGAGGGGTGTACTCCTGCTTTTCAGAGTAATCCAAATTTTATTGATCATGGTGAACCATAAAATGGACTGTAAAATAAAAAAATATATCCCCGTATACTTTAATTGAACGAGGACATCAGAAAATTACAGACGCAGGATTCAAATTGTGACTGATGCAAAAACATAACTATATAGACTGTGTGTGGGCCTATATACACATATATACAGTGTGTGTGTGTATATATATATATATATATATAGCCTGTATCTAAAGACATGTCTCTTCCATCTTCATTTGAACTTTAGCACTCTCTATTCTTTAAAACAATTCTATAAATTTACAAACTTTGGCTTATTTAAAAAAAAAAAAAAAAAAAAAAATAAAACTAAAACTTAACTCAAAGCTAACGCTAACTTCTTTTTGTGTTAGGCTAACTGAGACTTGTTCCGTATCATTGCTCTTTTGTTGATTTTGTTTGCTTCCATTGTCCTCATTAAGTGGCTTTGGATGAAAGTGTCTGCTAATTGAATAAATGTATGTGTGTGTGTGTGTGTGTGTGTGTGTGTGTGTGCACACTGTTTTTTGTTATACTATGTGGTTTGATATGGATAACGTCTGTTTGAAAATGTGCTTCAGCGTTTTGAGCTTCAGAGTGTAACACTCATAAACTCACTGCGGACAGATCTCCTGGCTCCGTGCTCTCTATAGCTATTATTCATTGTTTAATAAACGGCAGCAACTTTGATGCTGTAGCTACATCACCAGAATGCTGCCTTGTACCTAACTGCTAGCAACCTCCATGACTGTTGTTCTTTATTATTATACTATAAATATTTATTCCATAAAGTATATTTTATAGCAAATAATAGTAACATTTAATAACAATTGCCTACTTGTTTAAAAAAAAAAAAAAGAAGCTGTGGACAATGAATAGGGAACTCAGACAGACATACGGAAACAGAAAGAAACCTCCACATTCAAGTGAAGTTAAAAATTAGTTCTCAGCTATGAACTGTCAGCTTCGGGTTTTAATCCATGGTGGAAGGAAGTACTTCGGAAGTAGTTCATTCTTGTTGTTTTTTTTTTTAAACACTCTGTTGTTGCTTTGCTAATTATTTACATATCTACACTCTTGTGCTGGACAAGTGTATATATGTGTGTGTGTGTGTGTGTGTATACAGTACCACCGCTCCCTAAACACAGAGTATGCAGTCTGTGTAGGGCACCAACTTCCAGAGGGACACCATCCCAGTTGCTCAATAGTTCGTAGGCTAATATGTTTTATTGTCGATAATAATTTCACCACCACCAACAATGCATTTGACTTAATATTCCAAACTCCATCACTTAAAATGTATTATATAAAAACAACGTGGCAATATCTATGGTATATTGTTTAATTATGGTTTCACTAGCACTATCCCCCAGTTTCACAGACAAGGCTTAAGCTAGTCCCAGACTAAATTGCATGTTTGAGCTGTCTCAGATGAAAATATCTCGCTCTTATATCTTAAAACATGTCCGTGTCATTGTTCTGTGTTTAGATGCACACCTGTTATATTTTCTTAGAAGGCATTTTTGTAAAAGTTGCTTAAATCTCTTAATTTAACTAATGCCTCGTCCTGGCTCAAGCTAAGCCCCGTTTGTGAAAACAGGCCTTAATGTAATACAAAATAAATAATTTACACTACTACACATGCCTGCAAAGTTTGATAATTTGATAATTGCTGTTGTTACTCTTACAAGACTATCGAATCTATGTTTAATATTGATCAAACATTTAATTCAAATATCAACTTATTTTGTATTTTTTGTTTAAATGTGGCCACCTTTTAGGGATGCAAATGCTACAGCCTATTTAATTTCCTCACCAAACACGTATAATCAATCACATGTCTAGAGCAACTGTAATTTATAGCTGACATAATTATTTACTTTTATATATTTTATTAAGGTTCTATTTTGTATTGTGACCTCTTACAGTGGGTGTTTTTTGAGGGAGGGGCACAATTATATTATTCTGCAGGGCACCCATTTGGCCAGCGGCGGCTGTTCCATACATAAAACATAAGCCAGTGCTGTGGCAAAAACAGGAATATGATCTGTCATTTTATCCTCTTGTTGACAGTATTTCTTTGTTTGGCCAGTGTCGTGGTGAGGTTCGGTTGTTTTTTGCTTTTAGGCTGTAAGGACCTTTGAAATAACTTAAATCATTTGGTCAAGAGCTTCCTGGAGTGCGTTTCCCTGAAAACAATCAGAATGTTCTTCAGCCAATCAGATTTAGGCATTCCATGACCCGTAGTATAAATTATATAAGTCTGAGTCTGAAGACGGCTCTAAGATGTAAATGATGAATGTCATCATACTGGATTTATAAATGTTTGATTGCTGTAGATTTCCTGTAAATTTGTGTTCTCAGCATAGCGCCCGGATAAACAGAAACAGATGGCTACAAAAATAAAATAATAAAAGCATTGAAATAAATACTGCAATGTACATATCTCAACGACTTAATAGACGGTGTGCCCAGAGACGCCCTCACCGACCCAGCAGATGCATCCATCAACAAGGACCTGATTTACATGGAAAACTGAGCAAATGGAATCTTTCTCTAAGAAAACCCTTGACCTGTCAAACAAAATATCTCTTCCCACACAGTCATAAAAAGATAAGTGTGAAATGCAGAATTCAGCACATGTGATGTCTGTTGCTCGCTGCTCCTTCTGTCGCTAGTTCTAGAGAATGAAAGTCATTCTGGTGACTGGATCCAAATCTTTTCATTCGTTAGCACTGAGTGTGTGTGTGTGCAGGTTTATGTGGTTTATGAGGACACAAATTTGCATAATGACATGGGTATGACACAGGTATTACAATATGAAGGTGATTTATGAGGACATTTTCAGTGTCCCCGTAATTCAAAAGGCTTAAAAAACATACTAAATGGTGTTTTTTTGAAAATCTAAAAGTGCACACAGTTTCCTGTAAGGGGTAGGTTTAGGTGTAGGGTAGGTGTAGGACAATACCACATACAGTCTGTACAGTAGAAACACCATTACACCTATGAAGAGTCCCCATGGAGTGTCCGACATGTGTGTGTGAGACTGTAGTCCTGCTGAACATCCAGTGATTGCTTCATAAGCTACCGTTGTGTCACTGAACATGTAAACTCAGGTTATTGGAGAGAGTTTATCTCTAATAAGTGCACTATAAGTTACTTAGGGTAAGTGTTTATTAACTGTGTAGTGTAATGATAGGATTAATCATTACAATGCTTTAAAGAAGATTTGTTGGTCATTTCTGTTCTGCTTAACGCATTTAACTCCTTTAAAAATTGTAGTCATAACTGAAGGTAATATGAAAGAGAATTCCAGAGATTACCCTTTTAAAAAAGTGCACTTTGTATTAAATGTGCAATTGTAGTGTACTGTAAATATCTGTAACATCTTATTTTTAACGTGTCCTTGTTATATGTTATATGTGCGAAGAATTATAACAATAAATGATGCGTAACTGCATGAAAGTATCCCTAACCCTAACAATACTTAAGTGCTTGATTACATTATAACAAGGACCACTTAAAATGAAGATTAACCACATATTTCTAAAACCTACTTGCAGATAATGTATTAATGAAATAAATCTTTCTTAAAAATGATTTGTTAATTTAATTTCATTATTTTTAAATGATCGCTTGTGGTGCTTTAAGAAAAGTATTATATTTTAAATTGCAACTTCCTATTTACAAATGCATAATTACTGTTGTATAACATATGTTTTAATAGAAAGTATTAATAGACATGACAGACATGACAAGACATGTTATGCCATTTTCATTCATATATCATATTTCCAGAAAACATTTTTTCAAAAAATCATTATGGAATCCCCAAGTTGTTGGCTTATCAAGTCAAAAGTACATTTTCAGATACTTGTACGTACAGGGGAAATGGCATTTCCTTGTGCCATTTTCATTTTCATTCAATTTTTCAAAGTTTCATTTTTGCCCATGTCTGGATAATTCATAGAACTACAGTGTGTTTGCTGTTTTTTAAGTTTGTCTAAAAAACTAGTAGCCAATATATTTACATGTGGAATGTTACATACAATATTTAACAGAAATCATATACTATAAAAAAATTAAAAAGGCAGATTTCTGGCTGTAACAACTATTTACTGTATAACGTCAGAAATGTAAATTGGACGATTAAGATAACAATTTCATAAATGATTTTAAAAACAATAAACTTTTTTCTAAACAACTATTACACATAAAAGACCTTTAAAAAGCGTTAAGGGTGTGACTGTGTCCACTTTTAATATTCAGCAGAAAATCACTATGACAGCTGATTAGAGAACTAATAAAAAACTATTATAGTTAAAATATTAAAAATAGTACTTTCAAATGATTAATCATGACTAATAACATTAAAAGTAAATGTTTTGTTTACATAACATATGTGTGTGTACTGTGTGTATTTATTATGTATATAATACACACACACACACACACGATTGTATATGTTTATGCAAATTAAATATATTTATGGTTTGACTATGTTTTATGTTCACTTTAACACATTCTCTTGGCTATAGTTAACATCTATTAACTTAGAGTATTAGTAGACTGGTAGGGTTAGAATAAGTTGACATGTATTTGCAGTAATTTATAGTCGTTCTGCTGAGAGTTAGTTAACCTGTAAGTGCAAAGTTATTCTCTTTTGAACAGTCTGATCAAAATAAAGTGCATATTTATATATGATATTAATTATATACAGCTATATTGCATATAAATATATACATGTGAAATAAATACATGTAAATATTTTTTCAAATATGTTGTATGTGTGTCAATATACATAAACATATTTTGTAAACAAAAAGGTTTAGTTTGGATGTAATGAATTGTGATTTATCTTTCGACAGCACTAATTAAAAGAGAGTGAATATTACCAGATTGCTGGTTGTGTTGTTTCTTAATGCTTTTTAAATGTTTTTGATGTTGGTTGATTAATGGTGCTTTCCAAGAAATACTTGAATTGTTTTCTTCGGTGAAGGTCTATCACCCGGTGATAGGTTCCTCCAGAGACACTGAACTTTGAACTTACTGAACCGAAGCTTAAAGAAACTGGTGTGTCTGTTACACACCAAAAGCGTCATACTTAAAAATGTTAAAAATGTAAAGCTTCCAGAGTTGGATTTTGCAACAGTGTCATAGAAGAATAATCAGTGGTTTCCCAAAAAACATTTCAGTGATCGGTTCTTAAGAGAACCATGTTTTCTCTGTGGAAAGATCATTGCAGGACCTTTTTTTTCGCTATAAGAATCTCTTGTGCAACAGAAATATTCAATAAATGTTTGATGTTCCTCACAGAACAATTAATGCCAAATTAAAAGCATTATTTTTAAGCATTTTTCACTATCATGTTTTTTTTAAAGGTTGGTTACAAATAAGGAGAAGTCAAGCAGATCCATAATCATAAAATCATGATATCTGAATAGTTAGTTTGAGTGACAGTAGCTGGTGATATCTGCTCTGATATGGGCTAAATTTATGATGAACCAGTTCTTCATCTGTTCTTCATTGTGCTTCACAACCAGCAACATTGTTGTTTTCACTAATGACATAACAATACCAAAACAGAGCAGAAAACCTCCTCCAAGAGCGTTCCTCACGACATCTGACATTCTATAGTCGCAGCGCCGCCAAGATACTAAATCTGTCATGAACATCAAAGCTGGAATGATTGCAGTTTTGGCACTGTGTCACCAAGTAAATGCCAGAGATAAATACAGATAACAAAATGGATAATACATATTATATATTGCACACAAAAACGAGTCCAAAGTGTTCCTAAGCAACTATTCCCCAGGCAGCCTGCTCATGTTTTTATACATAACACTGCGTAATGAAATGTAAGTTTTAAATAAAAGCATTATAAAGCTTTTTATGGCATATGGAGCTTTAAACTGCAATTATGCTATCAAGTTGAGTTACTAATTAACTGATAAGCAAATGCGATTCTAATGGCATTATTTTCACAAAGTCCAACATGTGGGAACGGTTCTTGAAGACGTGCAACCTCTGACCTTTGGAACTCTGCGGTGTGACGTCTGCATCTGTGCTCAGAGCGTGATGGGCATCTGCCCATACACACACACACACACACACGACTGCGTCACAGTATAACAACATATTTGATCAGAATGATTTTCAGTTACTGCAATATGGGCTCAAATATTATGTCAAATGTGCTGGTCATATCTGGTTTTGCTTTTTCTTCTCATATACATAATACATAATAACTTAATGTTCTAGTTTATTCATTACTTAATTAATGTGTAGCAGTGAAATAGGTGCAATAATTCAGATAGCATTAAATGTGTGATAATGGATCAATATAAAAAAACAATATGTTACACATTTGTGTATGATAAAGGGTATACAACAATAAAGCTAGAATATGCATTGAAAGTCAATATTTAATTTTAATTAAACTTAAATAAAGCATTAGAAATATGATAATATTTTAAACACAGGTGGAAAAATATTTTAAAGCTGAAAATGAACAGTAAAATGAGAAGTAAATTAATGTGTTTTCTGCACATTTCAATGCAAAAATAAAACAAAATGTTAAATCAAAGTGACAAACTCTTAAACAATAGTTAATAAAAATAGAATTTTAAATTGCAATAATATTCAACAACATTACATTTTTTCTTCTATATTTTGATCAAATAAATGCAGTCTTAAAGAGCATAAGAAACTACTTTAAAAATATTACACATTTTCGTAATACTATCGGATGAATTCTCCTCTCCAGTACAATAGCATAGACTTTCCCGGGGAGTCTGAGGAGTGTGATCCCCCTATAGTTGGAACACATCCTCCGATCCCCCTTTTTAAAATGTGGGACCACCACCCCAGTCTGCCAGTCCAGAGGCTCTGTCCCCAACTTCCATGCGATACAGTAGAGGCGTGTCAACCAAGACAGCCCCATGACATCCAGAGACCTAAGGTACTGAAGGCGGATCTCATCCACCCCCGGTGCCTTGCCACCAAGGAGCTTCTTAACTACCTCAGCGACTTCAGCCCGGGTAATGGTCGAGTCTGTCCTTTGGCCCCCGGCCTCTGCTTCCTCCACAGAAGACGCCTCGGTGGGATTGAGGAGATCCTCAAAGTATTCCTTCCACCGCCTGACAATATCCCCAGTTGAAGTAAGCAGATTCCCACCCCCACTGTATACAGTTTTGACAGCGCTCTGCTTTCCCCTCCTGAGGCGCTGGACAGTTCGCCAGAACCTCTTTGAGGCCGACCAAAAGTCCTTCTCCAGGGCCTCACCGAACTCCTCCAATACCAGAGTTTTACCTCTGCAACCACCCGGGCTGCAGTCCGCTTGGCCCACTGGTACCTTTCAGCTGCCTCAGGGACCCCACAAGCCAACCAGGCTCAGTAGGACTCCTTCCTCAGCTTGACGCCATCCCTTACTTCCGGTGTCCACCACCAGGTTCGGGGGTTGCCGCCACAACAGGCACCAGAGACTTTGCGGCCACAGCTTCAAACAGCCGCATCGACAATAGAGGCGGAGAACATAGTCCACGTCCACATGTCTCCAACCTCCCTCGGGATCTGGTTGAAGCTCTGCCGGAGGTGGGAGTTGAAGACCTCCCTGACAGGGGGCTCTGCGTCGCGTTCCCAACAGACCCTCACAGTAAATTTGGGCCTTCCGAGTCTGTCCAGTTTCCTCCCCGCCAACGGATCCAACTCACTACCAGGGGGTGATCAGTTGACTGCTCCGCCCCTCTCTTCACCCGAGTGTCCGAGACATAAGGCCGGAGGTCAGATGAAACGACCACAAAAACAATCATTGACTTCCCTAGGGTTCCCTGGTACCAGGTGTACTGATGGACACCCTTATGCTCGAACATGGTGTTCGTCATGGACAAACTATGACTAGCACAGAAGTCCAACAACAGAACACTGCTCAGGTTCATTGCCCACGTGAGCGTTAAAGTCCCCCAGTAGAACAACAGAGTCTCCAGTTGGAGCGCTTTCCAGTACCCTTCCCAGAGACTCCAAGAAGGCCAGGTACTCTGCACTGCCATTCGGCCCGTAGGCGCAAACAACAGTGAGAGACCTAACCACGACCCGAAGGCGCAGGGAGGCGACCCTCTCGTTCACCGGGGTGAACTCCAAAACATGACGGCTAAGCTGAGGGGCTATAAGCAAGCCCACACCAGCCCGCCGCCTCTCACCTCGGGTGACTCCAGAGTAGTGGAGAATTCACCCGCCATCTAGGAGTTGGGTTCCAGAGCCCGAGCTGCGCGTGGAGGTGAGCCCGACAATCTCTAGATGGTACCTCTCAACCTCTCGCACTAACTCCGGCTCCTTCCCCCCCAGCAAGGTGATATTCCATGTCCCAAGAGTCAGATTCTGTGTCCAAGGATTGGGTCACCTTCGGCCACTGCCCAACCAAAGCACCGGCCCCTTATGGTCCCTCCAGCAGGTGTTGGGCCCACGGGAGGATGGCCCCACGTCGCTCCTTTGGGCTGGACCCGGCCGGGCCCCGTGGGGTAAGACCTGGCCACCAGGCGCTCGCATACGAGCCCCAACCCCAGGCCTGGCTCCAGGGTGGACCACTCTTTGTCTGGCCTGTAACCTAGGACCTTTTAGCCATGGGAGACCCTACCAGGGGCATATAGCCCCCGACAACATAGCTTCTAGGATCATTCAGGCACTCAAACCCCTCCACC
>JAUMHP010000037.1:199648-211591 GCA_032361065.1 Enteromius trimaculatus | reverse complement strand
AATGCATTAATAGGGCCGTCAAGCCGATGACGTAGATAGGTACTGTACAAGCCACGCAGCGAATGAGCGCTAAAAAACCCCCGCATCTACGTCACGGGCTCAAACTTAACTTTTAAAACCGGATGAACGAAATGGTTGCAAAAAGCGCAAAAATGACCAATTTCCACTTAGTGACATATATTACTGTTTTAAGCAATGTACAGCATGAATATATCTGTAAACAACTCAAAAAAAGTGTTTTAGGGTATTGTGACCCTTTAACTACATTTTTATCTTATATTGGATATATCAGTCAGTATTGGGTGTTTTAATGTTCATTTTAAGCTTAGATTACTTTTACTGACATCTTAACACTAAAGGACCATTCACACACAACATGTTTTTACAAAGCACTACGTTTCCAGAGTGTTTCAATGTTAACATGCGCTAGACGGGTGTGTTTGACCACTGTGCCCCGCACATCGAGTTACAAGAAAAAATTACGTTTGCAAACCATGTCTCGAAACCTTGCAATCTTCATAAAAACTCTAAATCCATTTCCTTTTTCCACACGGCACATTATAATGCCATGGTGCTTAAATGCACTTAGGTTGTTTGTGCGAAGGACTTTATTTTTCATTTATTTAGACAGAAATGTAATAAATTTTAATCTGCCGTGGCATGACATGATCAGAACTTTAATAACAGATTCCTACTTATTATGCGAGTATAATGCCCTTCTTTACTGATAAAACAAGACAAGTATATCCAACGACAATGTGTTTCCATAAATCTGCGCGCAGTTATAAAGCATCATTTTACTAACATATTTCTTTACACAACATTGAAAGTATATGTCCCTCATAAAAAAATACAAATAAGTATACTAAAGTACGAAATATTAATGTATTTCAAATAGCGACTGAGTATACTACAAATACATTTAAGTATTAACATACTTATCCTACAATTCTACTCTTAGTATACTGAAATTGGAAGAACTGAATTTGTGTTGTATGCACTTTAGCAAGCATTTCAATAGAAAAGGATGATGAATATGAAAAAAATGAAAAAAACACATGCAAATATTTCTGACTGAGTGTGCAAGGACCTTAAGTCTGGAGCATTATGTCAATAAATATGTTACATATTTGAACTATACGTCACATGAAATAACTGTATTTAAAATATTTCATCATTGTCAGCGCACAGACGCTAGATGCTCATGTCCCACAGGAATGCTCTTTTCCCCAATCTGACGAGTACCTTGGACTGTTTTTGGATACAAATTATTATTTTGAGACATTTCTTGTTCTTAACTGACTGAAACACCGACTAATAGCGACTTATCCTGACTAATCTAGAAAGGTAAATTCCCCGAAATGGCCCGCATCTCAACACACAAGCAGGATGAAAGAGCGGCACAGTCAAAGATTGCACACTGAGACCATCTATCATAATAATTATATGCACAAGTGTGTAATTTGGGAGAATTTAAGCTCACTATACTTTGTGCAGAATAGTGTCATCAGGGCAGGCAGATCAATAAATCACAACTCTAATGTGGCTGAACCCGACCCGGGCTGCGTTATAATTAAAACTTTAATGCAGCCGAAAATAAAGGCAAATCTTTAGTTTGGAGAGCAGATATTTGATGGGATATTAGATACGGCATGCTCTGGGAGACGTGTCTGGCATGAGAGAGTCAGCGTGAGTCGAGTTCATGCTGGCCCGTCTCGTCCAATTAATGGTTGCCTGGAGATGAGCAGTGATGCGTCCGTCTCAACAACGTTTCCAAGATGGTTAAAACTCAGTCAGACCTCAAAGATCGCCGTTCAGAGAGATGAGTGCTGAGCAGCGTTAGTATTATCTATTAACAAACCTCTAACCCAGATCACTAAACACTGTCTGTGCTGCACAAATGAATGAAACCACAAGTCACGCGACTTCCTGAGGGTAATATTTCACACACTCTGCTGCATATTCAATAATAAATACAAAAAAAAAAAGTATTAGAGCTTGAATCAATTGAACTTTGAAGTGTTTTTGACCCACTTGTTTCTATTAAAACTTTGAAGTCATGTAGGAGTTAAATATATCTGCGGTGATTTATTCCACTTAAAGCGTATTAACTGAACGACGCATCTAATGAGTTAATCTAATACGTTAGTGAACAGTTATTCAACATGCTCTTTTGTTTGATTGTTTTGTATTCCTTTGATATCATTATAAAGTACATTTTAAAGTGTACTTTCATGTCAATAAACATAGTCATGAACTCTTTTTAAGTCACTTATGGGGCCTTTTATGTCTTTAATTATATCAACTGAAAGTCTTTTCAAAATATTAGTCCTTGGCAGCGATTAATCGCAGTTACTCGCATCCAGATTCAAAGTTGTTGTGTACTTAATATGTGTGTGTACTGTGTATATTTATTATGTATATATAAGTGTATAGTATTGTATTGCATGTATTTAAGAAAAATCTGTTATGACTGCATATTAATATATTTATATATAATATTAATTATATTAATATAAACACATACATGTAAATCCATGTTATAAATATTTTCAAAATATAGGCTATACTGCTTGTGTGTGTCTTAATATATTCCTAATAAATATACACAGTACAAACCCACACACACACATATATAGATTATGTAATATCAAAAACCTGTATTTTGTACGCAACTAATTGTGATTATTGATTATCATTACAAAATACATTTTTAAAGGGATAGTTCACATAAAAATGAAAATTCTGTCATCGTTTGCTTATCCTTAGGTCATTACAATCTTGTTTGGGTTTGGACATTTCTTGTAAATATTTTAGAATTTTCCTGATTTTTTTGAACATTTCGTGAAATTTTTAACAAAATACTACATTTGTTTTGTTTTGTTTAATAAACTTTTGAATGTTTTTTAATGTGATGCAGTAATTGATGTTTTCTGCTGGGTTGCAACTCTAAAGACTTTTGTTTATCATCAGAACACAAATCTTGAAACGAGATTCCAGTTCCTGCGTTGACCGTCAGTGAAACGAACGCTTCAGAAAGAGATCACAAAATTAATGCATGTGAATTGTTTATTCCACATTTTATGAAGGGACTCGATCACTTAATATGATAAACAGTTTAAATCTATTCTTTTATCTGCGTGTTTATATTGCTCAGAGAACAAGTACTGGCTTGACGTGAGAACATACCTCATTGGTTTCGTGGAAAGTGACACACATTCAGAAAAGCAAATGTTCTACACTCATACAATAGACCAGAGCATCTAGCATTTCTGAAAGGGTTGATAAGACATGAGCTGCCATTGAAGTGACACAAAAACAAAAAGCGTATAGCAATGCATTGTGGGTAAAGCAATGGAGAGATTGTTGAGTCTAGTCACCCACCTCCCACATCAGTCGTGGATCCATGCTTTCATCCAAGTCGCTCAGCATCCGCTTTTCACCGGCGAACGGACCAAACTTCTCCCCCTGTGAAGAAAGAGCGAGTGTGTGTGTCTGGGCTTTGATGTCACATCCAGCAGATTGTGTGTGCTATCTGAACAAGATCAAGGACAGGCTCTGTGGGATCTCTAAGTGTCTACGGGCTGGTTCTCCACTCACATTCTGAGAGGTACAGATGTCAAGTCGCCTCAGACACATTCAGAACACAGTTTCAAAACACGTGACCTGCTAAAAATGGTCTGAAATCTACAGGTGACATTTCCTAAGGCTTGTGTACATTTCAGATGACAGATGTGACCAACTGAAAACTCAACACAAGCAAAGAAAGTGAATCAGAAAAGATAAATCATTGTAAAAGTCCAATTAAGCGTCAAAAAGAGCCACTACGTTAGGAAATTGTGTATTGGTTTAATACAAATGTAAAATTTGACACATTTTCAATAACATGAAAAAATAAAACATTAAATGACATGTAATTTTAATTCATTCTGTATTAAGCACATAAGAACTTTTTTAAGACATTTAAAAAAATGCAATTACGTTAATAAATGAATAAAAGTTCAAATATTTTATGTTTTGGGGGTTATGATAATTGCTTAATTTCCGACACATGTTTTACAGCTATTCTTCAAGTTGTGTATTTTTTATGGTAGGGTGAAATAAAAGCAGGACGTGTGCTTTGTGATATTTTGACTGGTTCTTGCTGCAGATGCAGATATCTTACGAACCACACTTATAGCCACATTCCATAACTCTGGCCTATTTATTGTTTTTGCTCAAATAAATAAATTAAAATAAATACCGGACCTCTCTCAAACAGTGCGAACTCTTTCTGGTGTGCGTTTCTTTTTTTAGGGGAGTAACGTACGGAGAGTACAATAGGAAACGACTATCACGTTCCCACAGTTGAGCTGTAATACCTCCAGTAGCTGTGTATTGTGGCGGAAACGGTGGCTGGCATGATGAATTTTTGGCGGAAACGATGGTTTCCATGGTGATTGTTTGTAAGGGACGTGGCAGCACACGTAAGCACATACACAGAGGAATGCAACTACAACCAGGCGTATATACTCAATGCTTTATGGGCAAAGTGAAAACAATAGGCTAAAAAAGAAGCGTCCTGCACTACGCATGCTTCAACTTTCATGCTGAGTTTGTTTTATTTGCACGAACCTTTTTGACTGCTCTGGCAGTGTACAGCCCCATCCCGTCCTGAACTTTAGAGGACTTCAGCACGAATCTGTCCGGCACATACATGCCCAACATCCTCATTACTTCAGAAAAAACACCTTTCTTCAAAACAAAACAGACGAAACGCGCTCGGAAACACAGATTAGGGGCTGCTTTGATTTTCTCTGCTCGTTGTGTTTGTAAATCTCAGTCCAGTCTGGTCTTCCATGTTACCGTCTGTACAGGAGACTGGCTCTGTCTTCCGATTGGCTGTTGCCGTACAGGGAACGCGTTTCTGCGCTCCGATTGGTGGAAAGTTTCTCAAACTTCACGTTAGTGGCAGTAACGGAGTTAGCTTCTACAATCTGATTGGTGGAAAGTTTGTTGCCTTGAGCTACATATTTTACTTTCCCGGGAAAGCTCATATAATACTAGAAAAACGAAATAAAACTAAAATAAAGCACAAAAAATAAAAACAAAGCAATAATCTTGTGGCTAATAAGAGCAACAATTATATATATCATATTATATTATTATCCCTTTTTTTTTTCTTTCTTTTAGATTTGTGAGGGACAAGCAGCTTCTGTGGCAAAGCGGGACTACTTAGGGCCTCTGTTATATTGTCAGCTCATTGGGGACATTTCATAACAAAGCTGCCTCAGACCTTATTAATACAGAAATGGTCCAGATTTAAACATTTAATGGCATTAAATTAACATTACCATTTTACTGACATGTTATATTTACATCTGACTTCTAAACAGAGCTAATGCACCTCAGGTTGAACTTTAGCCTCTAGTCTGTATGTGTGGTCTCTGTTTCATGTGTATATTGTGTTTTCTTTAATTGATCTTTAAAGCTATTTGATTTAATGTTTTATAAACAACTTTGCTGTGCAATTCACAGTAAATGGAGGACGAATGGGAATATAATTTGCTGTTAACAATCACAGCAGTTTTTGTGTGCCACACGTGTTTAGATGATGTATAATGGGCCTTTAACCAACCAGGATGTATTAAAAACAGGTTTCTGCAGAGAACAACTGAGGAAAATGGGTTTACAAAGCAGAGGGCTTATAAGGCCAAGGCCCATTAGACTAAAACCAGTGTCTGTGGTTATTGTGCGATCACTTTATACATTTCATGTGGTTTACAATTCTGAATTGTGCAGGTATACAGGGCAGTTATATCCAGATCCACTTCAGTACGTTAATATAATATATATAATATATATATAATAAGTATTTCAACCGTCTGCATGACCTACTGTTGAATGAGGACCAATTGTGTTTGGTGTTATTAACATTGAGTTGGTTTAGGCATTCTCAAAACATAATTTGTGATTGATGGAGGAAAGTGAAAGTTGGCATACACTATTAAAGTGATAACAAATGTTTAAAACACATGAAACATGTGCTAACTTTGTAAATGGTTACAGAGGACAGCTAAATGACTGAAGATCACACACTTCCAGTCTCATTCAGTCGTTCTGAGCAGAACAAACGCATACAGAAATGTGTGTTTTGTTGCTAGGAGTCACATGACAATTGGAAACAATAAGGTCACACTTAATTTTAAGCTCCAATACTTGCTATCAACAAACCATTAACTGTGACTTTTGCCTCGATGAACTCCTATTTTATTAATAGTAGTTAAGTTTAGGTATTGAGTAGAGGTATAGTCATGCAGAATATGTGTTTTTTTATATATAGTCAATATGTTAATACTAATAAGCAACAGAATTGGTCCTTATACTAAAGTGTTACCAAACATTAATGTCCTAAACCTGATTAATCTCCTCCAGCTGGATGGAATCATAGACTGAGCAATGCAGCCTCTGCATGCAGCACATAAATGTAGGAAGAAAACAAGGCACGTCTGAATCGAATGACCATGTAACTTCCTGTCTGTAGTATTGATGATTTCCTTCAATCAACTGCTTCCATTCCATAACTGAGCTAAAAAGTAAAGATGGCATCTGAAAGTTGTGGTTGGTGGTCATTTTTGATGTAAATGTACGTTTTTACTTTTTAATGTCATTTCTAGTGACAAAGTCAAGTTGCCTTTATTTACACTGACTAAAATTATAAACACAACTCTCAAATACTGTTCACAAATCTGTCTAAATTTGTGCTAGTGAACACTTCTCCATTGCTGAGATAATCCATCCACCTCACAGGTGTGGAATATCAAGATATTGGTTAGACAGCATGATTATTGCACAGGTGTGCCTTAGGTCTAAAATGTGTAGGTGTATCACACAGCACAAAGCCACGGATGTCACTCCCATGTTTTTAGGGAGCATGCAATTGGCATGCTGACAGCAGGAATGTCCACCAGAGGTGTTGATCATGAATTGAATGTTCATTTCTCTACCATAAGCCATCTCCAATCGCGTTTCAGAGAATTTGGCAGTACATCCAACCGGCCACAAAACCTCAGACCATGTCTAACCACACCAGCCCCGGACCTCCACATCCAGCAACTTCCCCAATCTGCTGCAACAATCAGTTTGCATAACCAAAGAATTTCTGTCAGAGACCGTCTCAAGGAAGCTCATCTGCATGCTTGTCGTCCTCATCGGGGTTTTGACCTGACTGCAGTTTGGCGTCATAACTGACTTGAGTGGGCAAATGTTCGCATTCAATAGCGTCTGGCACTTTGGAGAGGTGTTCTCTTCACGGTTTGCTGATGTCAACATTGTGGATCGAGTGGCCCATGGTGGCGGTGGGGTATTGTATGGGCTGACCAAAATCAAAGTAAGCTTTGACTAGCACTGACTTCTCCGGACCGAAAGTCAATGTAGTAAATAAGGTTTATTATGTATTAATGTAGTTATTTCAGTTTCCACAGAAAGTTTCCACTGAAAACATGTTTTAGAAAATTCCTGATCCAGACAATAGAAAACCTCTCAATAAATCATTTGAGTGCCACTTAATCCTGGTCCTGGAGACTGTCAGTATGTGTATAAATTAACTTATAGCACATGTTTATGTTATTCTCTTTTGGGAAAACAGAATAAAAACAATATGAAAAATCTTGTTCGAAGAAACCCACAAGGTCAAAAAAAGACCATGCACACCATTTGCATGCACATGAATGGTAGTGAATGGAAAATCTAATATCCATCAAGCTCATCAATATGCCCCACCTCATCTTCCTGTTTCAATAGGAAATACATCAACAAAGGGGAAAACTGCTTGTCAGACAGTTTCATTGGGTCTTTGAGAGGTTACTGAATGCATTGAAGAGTTGAAGAGTATTTGCAGTGACAGAAGTTGTGAGAGTGATCTCTGTGTGGCCCATCTTCTTCCATACCCTGACCTCCGCTGACCCCCGGGCCCCCGCTGACCCCTGTTGTCGCTACGCCTGCAGAGAGGAGTCTGTGGATGGAGAGCTGCGTCGATTAGGACTCGGTGACCCTTGACCTGACCCTACACACACCCACACACACACTTGAGCATCAACTTTTACTCTCTCAGCTAGAGTCACTGATCACAGGCTTATGCTGACCACACACACAAAACACACCCAAACACACATACATCTGAATTCAGCAACTGCATACATTTTATTTCTTGTACTGATGCATCGCTTATTGAAACAGGAATATCAGGCAGAATAGGGCAGAATATCAAAAAAAAATTCTTATTGTTGATCATGATGTGCATGTGTGTATTACTAGCCAGCTGACATCAATTTACGTCACAGCTCAGCAAATCCATGATTTGCTACTAGCTATTGTTAGTCAGTGGCAGGTGGTATTGGGGGAAGGACATACTTATGTTAAAGAGTATTGATTGGACCAAAAATTATAAAAAAAAAAAAATAAAAATTGGGGGGGACTAACATAGAGTGATTCATATTTCTGTTTTCAAAACAATTAAAGATGACGTTTAAATCATAATTTATTGGATATACCTTTTCTTTTTTTTTCTTTTTTTTTTTACAAGCAAACATTTATTTGTTGGTTTGTTTTTCGCCATTTAAAGTTTATCATGTTTTCTTCAGGTTTATTGGCATTTCAAAGTATTGCAAATGGGAAAATTGACTATTTGTATAATTTTAAGTATCCTCCATTGTAATCTCATGTAAAAACAACCAAATTAAAAGTACATTTTTGTTTCTATATGGTTGTCACAGAAACAAATTATTTGAATCTGAATCTGAATCTGAGCTGAGAAAGTAAAATCAATTTCTAGCTGAAGTAAAAATTAATTACATTAAACTTTCTTTAAAAAAAAAAAAATTATGATTACAGGGGTAGACAATCAATTAAAAAAAAATCCTATTCCTTACACAATACTGACTATTTACTGTACCATATATTGTATGACAATACATTTTGTCATTTGCATCATACAGGCAGCTCCATATGGCATTTTGTACATAGTAAACTTGCTTGGTACCCCACCTGATACAACACTCCACTTGTAAAAACGAGCCCTTTGATACAAGTCAGGATTAAAGAACAGGAAAGTCTTGTGAAAGCAGGATAAATGGCATGGTTGCTTCAGCATATACATTTTATCTTGTTTGAATCTTACATTATTGGTAAGATTTAGCATATGGTTAAGTGACATTACAAGCATGTACTGTAGTTTTTGTTCGTTAGAGTAATTTAGTCATTGCAATAAATCAACAGCAATTCATCCTAAATAGAGGATACCATTGGCAGAATAATCCGAGCTGAAGTATGTCTGCATCTCTTTCTGACTCCACAACCAGACAGACCGAGGCTGGTACCAGATCCTAACAGAAGTACAGATCATTGAATACCGCCAAAAAAAGCACTCTTTCTTTCTCTCTCCTCAGGGTCTCTATTTCTTTACGCAAATATTTTTTCTGCAGACAAACCTCATTTTGGCAGCTAACACAACCGCCTTCAAGCAGGATTTTCCCCAGCGTTTTACTATATTTCAGAGACACTTCTGAAAACTTGATACTGAGAGATCTCTTCAAACCTGAGGTGTCTCCATCATCCAAACCATTGTCCCAGTGAATGCTGTTTCTGGCCTGTCCTGTGCTGCTGACGTTACTATATACACTGTGTTTAACTTTGTCAAGCCCCCGTTGCTTCTTGAGGGCCACCAGGATGGGAAGCGTTGATAGAGAGAGTATGAGAGGGTGGGTAGAGAAATAGTCCTCAGAGACAGAGAGATTACAGTGAAGATAAAGCGTGAGAAAATGACTGCCACTAACAACAGACATCTGATGAAGGACAACGCAGACACCAGACCACCCTTTATGGGGGTGTAACAAAACCCTGTCTCCATTTATTCATTTTTACTCCCTTCATTCAGACGGAGACAATAATAGCTAGCATAAACTCTTAAAAATAAGGGTTCTTCAGTGACTCTTAGCAGTATTTTGGCATTCTACAGTTCTTGAGCTTCTTGATGTTTCATTATAATATTCTTCAAATGTAAGTGTAAAGTGCAAAACCCTTTACTTTTAAGGTAGCATGTACACCATTTTTTGTTCCCTACCCAAAAAAATTATATATTTAAAATCTATTGGTTTCATACAGTTCATAATACCTACAGTATTAACTGATAACTCGAAACCTACTGATATAAAAAACTTAATTCAACTTTATTTGGAGTATTATATAACTTGTGCACAATGCATATTTGTTATTAATAAACCTAAAATGTGTATTTATGTCACTTTTAATGAGGATTGTGCAATATTGGCCTTTAAATGCAAAATATTTAAAGTGTACCTAAAGTATACTTGCAATAGTTCCACTTTAGCACAAATAGGAATAGTTCACCCAAAAATGAAAATTAGAGCATATTTTACTCACCCCCAAGCCATCCTCTGTGTATATGACTTTCTTCCTTCAGACAAACACAGAGTTTGTTGCTTATTAATAGTAGTTTTTTAAAAAACTACAACTCCAAGCTTGGTAATGCTCGTGAATAGTGTCTATTATTTTGAAGCTCAGTAAATCTGATATATCCGTCATAAAACTAAGCTATACGCATCCAGGGGAACTGATTGATGTGTTAGTTTTCAAATTATAACTTATAATAATTTACGTTTTTGTTTTCGCGAGAGCGCGTAGTTTCTGGCTAGCTGACTTCTGACTCGACGTATGACGCATTACGTAAGTTGCATCATATGTCGAGTCATAGGTCAGCCAAGAAGCCAGAACTTAATTGCACAATTTACGCGGTTGAAAGAGCATACAAATCTGACAAAATCTCCTATGACAAATAGGAAGCTTCAAGGCTGAGAAAAGAACACAATGCTGCAGACAACAGGTAAATGCAGTTATCACTGTTATGAAAAGGTTCCTCCAGTGCAAAAGCCCTTATAGATAATTAAAAGGTTCTTCATAGAATCACTAAAGCCAGGAATCTTGATTTTTAAGACTGTGCATAGAACGTTGATTTTTCTTGAGAATTATGTTTTCATGTGCCCCTGACAATGTCAAATGTAGTCACATGGCATATGCTAATCCATGGTGATTGACTACAGATCTGACACAAAATGTAGCAGTCCAGTGATAAACCCCTGTGGCTTTAGACTTTGAGGATCTGGATTTAATTGGAAACTCTATTTTTAAAGTAATACTCCACTATTTTTTAAAGATCCATTCATCCTCTGGGTCTGGTGGTAGCACTTTTAGCTGCAGCTTAGCATAGATCATTTCTGATTAGCATTAGCATCACACTAACAAAATGAAACATTTTTTTTTTTCCTATTTAAAACTTAACTCTTCTGTAGTTACATTACGTACTAAGGCCGACATAAAAGTTGCCATTTTCTAGGCCAATATGGCTAGGAACTATACTCTCATTCTAATCAAGGAACTGTGCTGCCATACCATGGATACAGCAGGCGCAGTGATATTAAGTAATGCTTAGTCTTCACCAATGTCACCCGTAAAAATGCTACCACCAGACCCGGAGATCGGCTGAATGGATTCAACAACAGTAAAACTCAACTGTTTAATTCTAGGGGAGATGGAAAAAGAGCCTATATTTTCACAAATAGTGGAGTGTTCCTTTAAGAGTTACAGCTATGTAACTTAACTTGAAAGATTATTTATGATACCCAGAAATCTAGTCAGCTTAAAGTCATCAGGAGCCTCCCTACCTCCAGTTCAAAAAAGAGACCTTGGGAAGCATTTTGTGAAATATCCCCCAAACTAGTAGTGTTTATTGTTCTCTCATTTTTGTCATGACGATAAACCACTTCAGAAGGAGTTTTTGATGGAGGTTTTTAATCCATGTGAGGAGGTCTTTAGGTACAGATGGTCTGACCTCAGAGAAACTGCCAGGACTGTGGTTTCTGAGACCTTTCGATGGTATCAGTAGTTCTG
>JAUMHP010000037.1:174831-199548 GCA_032361065.1 Enteromius trimaculatus | reverse complement strand
AGGTACAGATGGTCTGACCTCAGAGAAACTGCCAGGACTGTGGTTTCTGAGACCTTTCGATGGTATCAGTAGTTCTGTCTTACGAGCACCATCACACACAAGTGTCATAAACAGTTTGTATGTGGATGTCAGGCGAATATGTAGGTGTGAAAGAGTTACTTCAGAATCCTTCTTCACAAACTATCTTCAAAAGTGTCACTGAGTTCTAAGGAACTGGGACGCAAGCCACGCGTATACATGCATTCATACACACACACACTGCAAATCAGATAAGAGCAGAACAAAGTTCAGCGCTAAAAGCTGAAACCCATCACTCTGAGATGTGGCTTCCATCCCTCTATATTTATTCCATTCACTGTTTTCTCTGGCTGTATATCTCTCACTCTTCCCCCTAATAACCACATCTCTCTCCTTTTATAGTCCCTGGAGAGCTGCCGACCAGCATGAAACCGTTTATTCTGTGTATTAGAGTATTTTCCTCTTTTACGACACCAATGTGAACTGCTTTTAAAGAGAGAAGACCTGTTTTGATAGTGCTGTTATCATCTTACTCTGAGTAAGTGTTGGCGGCCAAATGCTGCAACTGAGGCTCATAAGAATTCCAGAATAGAGGATACAACAAGGTAAATGGACTGTGTGTGTGTGTGTAAAGACTGTATATATGTGAGTGGGAGGGAAAGATACACAAGTCTGAAAGACCTAAGCTCTATTCTAAAGTGTAATGAGCTTCCCAACTTCCCAGCATTTTAAAGTATCTTGGGTGTGCAACCAATGCAATTACTCTTCAAAAACATATAGGTAGAACTATTTTGCTGCCTTACAAGACTAAGTAACAAAGATGAGAAAAACGTTGTGGAAACATTGTTTTGAAATGTTTCTTAATGTCCAGATTTCTTATTTGTGTTCACCCAAAATATAAAGTTTATTTCAGTATGGACTGAACAGCTGTGTAGACAGTACTGAGTTTGAGAAGAGAAACGAAAATGTGAATGCATTGGCCACCTCTTCTTTTGATTGTCTTGAGATCCAGGGAATTTTGGTTTTATTAAAAACACATTCACGCTCTAACTGACCCTCTTTCTGTGCGCTTTGCACACACAGTCCCTGCTGACCGTTCTCATTAGCTTCTCTGTAAAGGGCCATCCATGGCATTCCCAAACCACCGCCTCAAGCCTTCCCCATCCATTCCCGCACTATTCCCAGTACTCTTCCTCATTATTCCAGGGCAGCAATGAGGCTAATTTAAGACAGGCGCGGTTCTGCTATGTCTGTGGTGATTGACAGGCTGTGAAGGGAACTCAAACTGAACTCCTCAGGAAAGACTCTACAGTTAGGCTTGAGCACTGTGCACAAATTCAGCCCTATGTGTGTCTGTGAAAAAGAGAGATGAACAGTGAGAAAGATAGTATGTACTTCATGTGTAAGCAGGCTATGTTATACAAATGTGATATTGTGTAAATCTTGACCAATAATCAGGAAAGACTAATATTGTGCATTGCATTGTGGGATCAAGTATTCTGTGCAGTGAGCTCTGTTGTACACTGCAAATTTTTGGCAAACGCAACAGGTCATTATGGTATTCTTGACATGCATTACTATGAGTTATATGAAAGATGCTTTACTTCATAGCAGATCATACACGATCATATATGTGGATATTTTCCAGTATGTTTATATCATCCTGGCAGAGAAACACAGAACGGCTGGGATTACAGATGTCTATATTTAGTGTTTTATGTACATGAATATTGGCAGAGAAAATCTGTACATGTGACACAGAGATGAGACACATTTACACACACCAGATTCACAAACTGAGATTATACACA
This sequence comes from Enteromius trimaculatus, assembly GCA_032361065.1. Lineage (NCBI taxonomy): Eukaryota > Metazoa > Chordata > Actinopteri > Cypriniformes > Cyprinidae > Enteromius > Enteromius trimaculatus. Next base: position 197,719 of record JAUMHP010000037.1, on the reverse strand, counting down.
CACAAACTGACAGTGGGGAAACGCTTCAACAACGCTGACTTTCATATAGATTTAAAACACATTTTTATCACTAATAACTGTTGTCAATAACAAAAAAAATAACAGTTAAAAAAATAAAACAATAAGAAGTATGAAATAATTTAAAAAGTCTTCTAAACCATGTTTTTAACACAGGGCAGGAGAGCGAGAGAGCAGGGAAGGAGTCATGGAACTACCTCTGCAATGGCTGGCGTAAAAACCAAAACGAACAAACAAATCGAACGTAGACATAAGGCAGACAAATGGTGCATGCAGTGGCTAAAAGAGAACTGCGACTCCTCCAAACTCCCATTTCCACGGCATTGAGGATGCAGTACAGGGACTCTTTGCGTAGCAACAGCGATGGCACCCCCTGAGAACAAACCTTCAGGTGCCTAAGGTCGCCTGAGAGCGCCAGACTCGACTCGACTCGGTAATGTAAACATAAATACAGAGGTTGATATCTCACTCTACAGGCAGTTCGGTCACCGCAACACATGCAGCGTTAGCATTAGCATTGTGCGCAAGTAGTCAGTCTGCAAAACTCTCCTTAGTAGAATATCACTTCGAGTTAAATAAACTTTTTTTCTCATTATATATATAATATATTTACTTCTGTGCAGAGTCTGTGCTTCGGAGTCTCTGTTTTTTAACAGTACTTCCTTGTTTTCACCAGTTTGCTCTGGTACTTGACTGAGTGGCCACTGTGTCCCACCACATAAACATCCAGGAGGTAGCTCTTTCCCGCATCGAGGCCCGTTATGGTCTCGGTAGTGACGGCCTTCTGCAGGTTGGCGCTGTGGAAGTACTTGCAAAGCACTTTCTCAGACTTGCGTCGGCTCTCTGGTCCAGCGCACTGGTTCTGCTCTCGACGCCGATGCTCTTCGCCGTAGCTTTCGGAAACTTCGCGTTTGTAAACACAGTATTTGTTGCGCTCCTGTGTGCCAAGCCAAGCCACGGTGACGGAGGAACAGGTACGCAACTTATCGAAAGCCTTCATGCGGGTGTCCTCGGGTAGGGCAGGGAATGGTTGCTTGCCTCCGGCACGTGTGCTGGCAAGTACCTTCAAGGTGGAGGCACCCTTGCGGGATCCCCGCAGACGAATCAGGTACTTGGCTTTGGGCTTCCCTCTGAGCTGGAACTGACGAACACCCTCCACATTCTGAGAGAGAACAAGCTTCCCATCACGCCGCACCTGAACTTGCACTGCGTCCAGACAGGCATGGACAAAGAGCGTTACACGCTGGTGAGAGGAGACCGGGGCAAAACGAAGGAATTTGCTACCTTTCCTCTTAATGAAGACATCAGTAACTTTCCCATCCTTGAGCTCCACAGTCTTCTGCTTGGCTTCTTCCTTGGTGCGGGCAAAAGTGCCGACGTATGCAGTACTCATGTTGGTGCCAGTGTTGACGGCGAACACATCAAAGTAGTACTGCGTGTCTGGCTTTAGATCCGTCACGGTAAAAATATTCTTGTTGCCTATGCAGATCTTCTGTATGTCTGCCACTTTGGGCTTGGGGATATATGTGCGACTCATCTTGTTGCTCAGAGCTCTGTTGGTGGTGAGGGAGCGATCCTTGAAATCATTCTCAGATGGGACAAAACCAAAATGAGCAAAGTCAAAGGGGCTGAAATCCCGACCGGGTTTTGGAGCAATCATGAAGGCATCATCCAAGCTCATCTTGGCCTCCGCTGCACATAAACTCTTGAAGTTGTGCTCCTTGTTAATAACCACACAGTACTGGATTGGCTGGCCCATGATGGAGCCAGTAGGAGTGGGCTTCCAGGCCAGTGTGACAGTAGTACGACCCAATGCGGTAACATCAACCCTGGGGTCGTAAGGCAGCTCCGGGTATGGCTGATCGGACTCGGGAGTTGTGGTAGAGTAAATCTTGAAGTTGCTGTCCTTTTCAGTGGAGATGATTTCCAGCTGGTACAAGCCCGAAGGGGAGCTGGTGGCAATGAACGACTCAACGTCATTTCCTTTGTAGGTAAAGAGTTCGGTCCCCTCGTTGGCCGTGACCTGCTGTTTCTGCTGCTCAAGAGGTTCTGGCTCACCTAGGATGCAAAAGACACAGAGAGATTCACAAAATTAGACCTTGGAAAACAAGCACATAGAATCAAAAGATGACGAGGAAATGAGCATCCCCACAGAACAAACCACAAACATCAAAAACAAGGCCCATTCTGTGAGGGCAAAACTGTTTGGAGATGCACATTTTGAATGATGACTTGTTTAAACCACACACAAACACAAGCCACATAAACTGCCGAACAAATGGATGTGCACACTTAGGCTTTCTCTGAACATCAATGACTGAGAAATTTAACATTAACTGCCACATAATGACGCATTTCCCTCACCACTCCAAATCCTCTCATCTAGTTGTTTACTTTCCACTTCCTTCCCACACCCCGATTAACACCAGTGGAAAAAAGAAGCAGCAATTCCCATCTTAACGGAAAGAGCATCGTCTAATGTGTTAATCCTTGTGAGGTACCAAGGAGCTACCTGCTCCAGTGGACATTGAGCCACTCATCTGCGGGCGGCTGTGTTTTGAATCCAAACAACCTTGCAGATCAGAGGGTGACTGTCCCTTTGCCTTCCCAGGGAACTCTATGCTACACAGAGACGCCTTGTGGCTTCGCTGTTCCTTGAGTTCCTTTCCAAGCCCTCTCCGTTCAGCTGGGCGAGAAAGCATAATATTATGTTTGTCAGTCAGAGAACTAAATGAACACGCATTGCACTCAAAGACCGACTCCCAGTGGATATATTCCACAAACATTGGGAAAAGACTTGTGTATGAGTATTTATTTACTGTGACTCCTGTATCTCAAAGATAATTAAAAAAGCTTCCATGTCCTTGTTTGCTTTTCATTGCTTACACGTTCCTGCAATTAAGCAGAAAAAAGTATTGCACAGAACTTCAGATTTTTTTTTATTTTTAAACTGTTGTTGATACATTTTTACGTAGGATATGGCACTGGCAACACTAAGGGCATGGGTTAAATTCCCATTGAATGCAAGGGCTGATAGAAACAGAGGTTGTATGAAGCGTAAATTTGCTTTGTATAAAAGCATCAACAGTTTGCATAAATTTAAATGGATAATAGGGCTGTGCGATATGGACAAAAAAAAATCACAATGTTCTTGGACAATATTGCGATTAGCAAACAATTAGCTCTTTATCTTTTGATCTTTGATCTCTAAAACAGACATAAGGCAAAAAAATAATAAAATCACCTAGTAAAGGTATAATAAAATGTCTCTAGAACAGATGTCTCTATAAAAAAATAAAAAAAAAATACTGTGCGTGTGCGTGCATGTAAAAAAAGGAGCAGAGAATACAGGATTGACAACCATATTTTCTGAGTCTCGAAATGTCTCGTTTACACAGCAGCTTTCAGTTTTTTTTTAGTTTAGAATTGTTTAATTAAAATTAAAAGTTCTATCACTGTTTGACACGACAAGAGTTCAATTTAGCCACAAATTCTTTCTTCAAGTCTTTATTAATCAATTTAAATTTGGATGGAGAGCGGAGCATTTGAATCACGTAACGCACAAAACGCGAAACTGATGGGGAAGCGGATCCGGTGGAAAACGCTGCGTTGTGGTTGGTTTAAATATTATACTGCGGGAAGAGGGAGCGTGCAAAAAATCGAGCTGTACGGCGGTTTAGGAATCGCACATGTTCACAACATGATTACGATACAATTTTAAATAATCGCACAGCGCTAATGGATACAGCTGTAAAAATTGTTGAACTCTTTTTTGAAACTCTAAGGTCTTACTTATGAAAAGCAGAAAACCTAAAGATCCTATAAAATGGTATATCGTTGGCAGACAGACATTGACTAAAAGCCACAAAACTTCTGTTTTCATTCATTCACTTCAAGTTATAATTCGCTTTCTGTTTGATCCAATTGCTGTCTTGAAACAAATGAAATATTTCACGTTTGAAATGTTCTTTCCTGAGGTCCCATCAGAGTAAGTGTGTGTATGTGTGTTTGAGTTATTGCAACTGTGAATGACTGAATGTGTATGTGGGCAAGGAAATGAGTCTGAAGGCGGATATCATCAACTGTGACTGATTTGTCTTTCAGGATCTCCCAATCACAGCCAAGTCACGGCGTAGCAGGACGATCATTACACGGTGTGTAAAAAAAATCTAAATCCTTTGCATTAAACCCAACTGTACCGCAGTGAATGATGGGGGTCTCTGCATTTCATCAGCCAGGACAGCCATATTGGGCCACAGACTAAGAGAAAGGAGGAAACCCGAGGCCTGGGAGTCATTATAGCATAAAAAGTCAGAGATGATCAGAGAAGCCTGTCGTCTCGCAAGGACACACTTGTGTCTTCATGTAAGCTTGCACATGTACATGTTCTGCAAATGCAGTGTGCTTCTGACACAGCAGCTTCTGCCCCGTTTCGGTCCTATACATTGGGTTTCACAGACACGCACAACTGAAACCCGCTGTGCTGCTCCATGTGTGTGGAGTGAAATACAAGGGTGTTTTGTGAAACTTTATTGATTTCTTTTTTAAGATACTGTCCAGATGGAAAAAGAGAGTGTGATGGGAAAAGGTAAGAGATGAAAGGGAGAACAAGAGTACAAGCGAGAAGTTTGCTTTGAAGACGAATGCCGGTCACAACCTTTTTTTGCTTACAGTTGATGGGAAGAGTGGGAGGAATTCTACGGCTGTGTGATTGAAAGCATGTCTAGGTCACACTTCGCTACATTTTTTCCTGTTTTGGGGTCATGTTCTTAACAGGTTTTGTGAAATTCACCCACATACATCCCTATACAAAAAATTCTTTCTAATTCTAGCTTTCAGCCTATCACCTCTGGAGACGTTCAGCTGCAGTCCATCAGCACACCAAGTGTGCTAAACTCTGGGCCCAAATTCACACTTTACAAATACACACTAACACACTAGAACAGAGCTAATGATTGACCACGGTGGAAAACACTGACCCACACTGGACACGCTCCACAGTACTTCACAGAAAACACATATTTACCTGCAGCCATGCTGCGTTTTCAAATAAAACCAGTTATTTTTGCACAAATCTTTCCAAGGGGGCATCTGTAGGACATTCATTTTGACTTTTGGTAAAATCGATTTGTTGTCTATTCCCTACATAGGCAACCTCACTTAACTCAAACAGAACCTTATAATGCAAACAGTGCGGCTTCCCCTGTTAAAAAAAATGTTTTGAAGCACGGCTGCTGGTTTGAGCTGGTTTAAGTTGTTTCTTAGCTGGTCATGTGCTGCTCCTAAGCAACTAGCTTCAGCTCAGGACTAGCTTGTAACCAGCACATGACCAGCTTAAACAGCTCAAACCAGCAGCCATGCTTCAAAACATACATAACCAGCATATTCTGGATTTTTCAACAGAGCTGACAATCCATGGGTTAATAAACACAATTGTATTTGCTGTTATAGAATGAAATCTAAGTATAAATTAGGACTAATAGATATTTTTTAATTAATTAGTCTCATCATTCGTCACACTGCTTTAACTTACATTTAAGAACAGCCTTACATTCCAAGCTTAAAACGCTGCATATGAAGGCTGCTCACCAGGTTTTGGATCCAAAATATTGCAAAGAATCTTTAACCTCTGAAGTACTGGAATTCTTAATCCTATAGGATCCAAATGATTCTTAATTTAGGAATGACTTCCTTCCTAACAAGTTTAATCCTTTGGAGATTAATGAAAGGAGATACCACTGTCTACTTTAATCATTCGACTGTATTGAATGGCTATGGGAGATGTTCTCTTGTTCCACCGATCTAAGATCAGGTTTTCTAATTATAGTTTAGAATGTTTACATGGAAAACAAGTCTTAAATTACTGCAGAGCTGCAACATTGATCAGAAGATTTAATTCCGATACCTGATCCTTCCCCACTGCGTTCCTCTGGGAGCTCCTGCAACGTCAGTCTCCACTCAAGGGGAGCATCACAAGGTGTCACCGTCACCAACAGAGGAGTGTTGTCTTCCTCCACCACAAAATAGTACCTGCAAGAGCGAGGAAAGTTAGCATGTGCTGCAAAACTGACAACAACTTAGAAACAGGAAATTAAACCTGACTCGTTGTATGTTGTGTAACAGATGTGCTCTTTGCTTGGACTGAATCACATTTGATGACTGTGTGAAAACTAGCCATCTGCAGGCGATTATATTTTTCGATGCACTTCTTAGCATAAAATTCTGTAGAAGGTTACATAACAAGGTGTATAACAATACTTTCCACATTAGGGCCTAAAAAAAGTGCAGGTCCCTAAGTATAAGACTGCTATTTTAGCAAGGTTGTGCATAATGGTGGCTAATTTAGCCTGCCTGATTGCAGTCATGTTTCGTCTTTAAAAGTACTTGAGATATATTAAAGCACGTCCCAAGACACAATATACTGAAATTAGAACTAGCTGGCCTTTCGGAGACCGCTACCGAATTAGGACCATATTCCCCAAACACAGCACTGCTACATTAGCCTTGCTGTCTCAACATATTTCTGCTAGCTTTGTTAGCGTTTTTAGCACTGTGTTGCCAATGAATTAGCATACTTTTGACAATGCGTTGCACATGGGAGATGTCTTATAAAAGGCCCACCAAACACAGCTGGTGTATTTTAGCTGTAACCTCCCTCTAATACTATACTGACATATTAATTAGTACAAGTATACACTGAATACTGCCTACTATTAATGGCTAATTTGAAATAGTTATTTTACTTTTACTAAGTTAAAAATCAAGGTTGAAATTACTTGAGGGATACTGTGGGATACAGCGCAGTGTGCTCTGTTGTATGCTACACATTGTGTTTAGACATTGCATTAAATATCTACTGTGTATATATATGTCTAAATTAGTATAAAGTAGCATGATACTACTATTCCAAACAGTCTGAGCTTTAAATCAGACCTTCTATGAGCAGAAACACCTTTCGACTCCACATTCTGATAATTATGACAGATGTATGCTAGACTTCAGTGTAATCAGCTATATTTGAGAACACTGCAGTTCATTAGCAGGGCACGACATTGACAGAATCACTGGCGTGGACAAGGATATTTGTCGTTGCTGTAAAGCGTTTTAAATAGTGAATAGCCCAGCCTGCGACCATCTGTGGTATGTATGTGATTAATTCATCCAGGATCCTCGGCTAATATAACCCTGTACCTATTCCTGAGACCTCGCATGTGGTGCAGTTTGACGGAAGTGGAGAACACGGTTGATGTTCGTCCTTTTGAGTGCACCTGCTACTCAAAACAATGCTTCATCCAACACACACACACACACACACACACACAGACAGTCCCTTCAAACATCTCATTCATAATGCATGTCTCACACTCATCTGATGCACTATGGCTGTAATAGATACCATATTTCTTCTTCCCTCACACAAAGACACTTCCACAAATGCATGTGATTATAACCCTCCCATCTCAGGATGTTTAAACTTAAAAAAATTGTTGAAAACTGAAAAGATATGCTGCAGCACGGAAGAACGGAAATAGAGGTGAAGCAAGCACTCTCTTCAGAGTTTTATTAATTAAAAATTGAATTCCGAATATAAACATTTATTCATTCATTCATGTTCGTGTTAATATACACTAGTTTTAATAATCTTTATGCAACTGCCTATATGTAAAGAAAAGTGTGCTAATGTTTGTGTGATGCGTGATCCCACCTTTTCGGTGTATCTCTGAACAGGTATCCGCTGATCTCAGCTCCGTCTGGCAAGACAGAAGAGTCGTGAAACAGAGCTTTATCCCTGATCTGCATCTGAAAGAGGCCTTCATCACGCGTGGGCAGTTTCTGTCCCATCACCCCCACGACCAGCAACACCAAACCATAACATCCACACAGCCACATCATCCTAAAGAGAAAGAGAGAGAGAGACATGAATGGAATTGAATTCTTAAAAAACCCAATGAAACCCTTTCATGAGCGCAGTCTTCTTTCCTTTCTTTCACACTAACTATATTAACATCCACATTAAAACACCATAATGCTCTGTTTGTTAAAAGCACACACATTATTGGCTTGATTCTGATTGACTGCCGATGTTTATATTATTTGGAATGATATTGCTCCACTAAAATATTATTGTTATAGTTCTGGTTTAGACTTGACTGGTCTCAAAGAATCTGAAGGGTAGTTCTCGTTATAGCCTCTAGACTTGTTGGGGGAGGGGCACCGAAGAAAGCATTTGATTGGACAAAAATTCGTTTAGCAATCAATATTTGTGTCAAAGGAGAAAACTAAATATGCTTATCTGCTGAAAGTGAATTTTGGACTGCGTTAATCATCTAATGGCCTTAGTTGAAGTAATTAAACTCAAATTAGATTTGATTTTGATTTGATTTTTTATTTGATTTTGATTTGATTTTTGATTTGATTGCATGCAGTCTTTAAAGCTGGAGAATCAATACAAATTAAAGACAGTTGAACCTTTAGTAGACCTTAATGACTGTTCCAATGAAAGCTCTGGACTGTTAAATCATTCCATGATGTGCTTTTTAAATTCTAAAAGAACAGCAAGGATTGCGCCATCACGCTACAACAAACAAACCAAACTACAGGAGATTCGGGACGAAGAACTCAACTCACTGACCACCTTTGAAGTTCTGCTGCTTTTTTAACTCAAGAGGCGGCACAGCTGGGGTAAAAGACGGGTATGCGGCGGTTGATACTGCACGCAAACAACATTCAGCAGCTCATGAGAACATCCAGGCACTCAGAGACGCTCACAGATGCACACATCTGCTCACTGAAGACACACACACACACACACACACACTCCCTCACTAATCACCGTCTGAATGCTCATGTAGTGTCCGAGCTCAAAATACAAAATATCCACGTCTGGTTGGTGTTAAACACCTGCTTGTAACTACACAGATTTCCTTTCTCACTGATCTGCTGCATCTGTCATGTCAACTTTTTATTTTATTTTGAAGTAAATGATAAACAGTATGGTTTATTTTTATTACTATTACTACTACTATTACTACTTTGGTTAAAATTGAGAAAATTAGCCTTTAGAACAGATATTAAACAGAAGTATGTTCGATAGGACTTCTAAAAAAAGTTTCTTCTTCACCCACCAAAGCTCATTTATTTGATTAAAAATACAGTAAAAAGAGTAAAAAAATCTGTTTTCTATTGTCATATATTTAAAAAATGTAGCTTATATCTGTGATCAAAGCTGAATTTTCAGCATCATTGCTCCAGTCTTCTGCGTGATCTTTCAGAAATCATTCTGATGTGATGATTATATGATGATTTGCAAAATAAAAAAGCATTTTTTTCTGATTCGTATTTTTCTTTCAGGATTCTTTAACAAACTGAACATTTAAAAGATACTTTATTTGTGTAACATACATATCTTTACTGTGATAAAAAAAAAACTAACTCAGACTTGTCACATGTAGTGCTCACCTGGCTTCCCTTGTTCTGTAGTGGGTAAGACTGTACACATGTGTTAGATTGAGCTGGACTAAGGGTATGTATAATAGGACTGTTATGAGACTGCTTAGAAAAAGCTGAACTTGGTTGATCTGTGCTGTCCTGAGTCTGGCTGTATTGGGCTACACTCCAGGCTGGATTTGGCTTTGCAGGGATCACATGATATCCTTTTTCTATTGATTTGGTGCCATTGATTGGAGCTGAAGGCAAAGCCCAGTCCCCCTGATATAATCAGGCTAATGATGGCAGATTAGAGCGATACTCCACTGTCATTAACAGCAAGTGAGTGCTTGTCCTCTTAATGACCTCTCCAGGAATCCCTCCCCTCCTGCTGCCTTTATTCCCACTTTTCTTGACCTCCTCAGCTCACGCTTTATTTGCCAGGCTCAGATGGTCCTCTCTCTTTCTCCTCTTCCGCTTTCATCCTTTGTTTCCCTTTATTTTACGTGCCTTCCTCTTGCCATTCTTTTAAAAGTTGCGCATTATCACTTCCCCCTCCGTTACACTTGGGCTTTTCTCTTCGGCCAATCACAAAATGTACTTAACTGCATTTGCACACAAAGCACTGCTTTTATCATGAATTACATTTCCTCTCCTCTGTCTCCCACAACAAGAGAGGACTGCTTTCCCTTGTGCTGATGGTGTAATAGGATATTCTCACACAGAGATGTGATGCTCTCTCTTAAGGACTCGTCTTGTGTTGTTAAATAAGTATATTGGGACTTATGCTGGATACTTTGAGGACATGTCTCGAACACTTTGGTCAAACTGATTTTCCTAGCTTCCTTAAGTTTGCTTGAAAAAAGTATTCTGGGAGTATATATCTGCTATTGTTCTCAAGTGGTGTGGTCCAGATTAGTGATTTAACATTATATTTACATGTAGAAATTCAGCCTACAGTAGGTTAAGTCAGTGTTCACTGGAGACCTCTGGGAAAATTAAAGTGTAGACTGTGACTGGGAAGACCTTTTAAATATTATCCTTGGGTAAGAATTATAATGCTGTATCTCTTTGGATGTGGTTGAGAACATTTGCCACTAATTCCAATTTACATCCAAGACAAGAAAGCAAAGAAACAAGGGAACATAGGTTTCCTCTGCAACTCAGCATCAGGTTTGGACGCAGTTGTGTTTCCCAGAGCAGAAAGCAGTTCTCTTTCTAAAATAAAACTTCAAAACAAAGCCCCATCTGGAACAAATAAAAGCTAATGTTTAATTAGAGCTGGGGAGAATATCTGATCGTAATTTGGGGAAGGATAATTTGAAGGCAGAGTCGGCCGCAATCGTGTCAACTTTGTTTTGCTCCTTTTTTATTTTTTTTCTGCATTCATTTGTTTTTAGCAAACCTTCTTTTTTCTCTCCTGTGACGGAAACGGGTTCGTTCGGGTCCTGGATCACTTATGCACCATGTACAAATCTGAGATGTGTGAAGGATTGGACCTTGAAGTGGTTTCGGGAGAGAGTGTGTTGCGGGAAGGTCGTAGAGTCAAGTTCATAATGTTAAACAGCTTCAACCCTTTGAACGCAACAAGCTGTAATGTTTGAATTATCGTCCTCAAAATACTCCTAAACACGTGCGAGTAAAAACAGCTATTTAAACAGCTTACTCAGTAACTTTAAGTAATTTACCTCGTTTTAACCTCCTTGATAATCGTTCTACGATCTAAAGAGCCATTAGAGATAATTCTGCAACACAAATGCATTTGAAGAATCTTGTGTCAGGTGTTTCAGAAACATCTGGCTGCATTCCACTCTGGATAACACACAACTTCCTTTGGTTACAATTCTTCTAATTATCTCTCTGGAGAGAGAAATGTCATTCTCTTGGAAATATGTTGATCCAAATCAGATAAAATAACCATTGGTCTCCACTGGGAGTCTAGAGGCTTTAGGCAACAGAAAAGTCTGATTGATCAACAATTAGGAGCAGATAATTCTATCAGCCTGTCGTTCAATTATTCAATCAGTCTAATAGTAGACTGATTAATTGCCACAGGAAGTGTTAACATGCAATTCACCAAGGTGAGACAGGGACTAACAGGCTTAGAAATGGAAACACACACACACACACACACATATGAGTAGCACATGTACCGTGCATGAAAAGCAGCACTACTGACAGGGTGAAAACACACATCGCACCAGAGCAGCTACCACCTGTCAATCAAACCGCAGCGGCCCGGGCCACAAACAGCGGAGAGCCATCATTACCGCGCTAACCTGTGTGGGGGTGTCACTTCTGTCTCACTCGCTTTTTAAACATGTATGACTGCACATTTACACACACACATGCTGCCTCCATACTGACTCTCCTCCCTATGGAGCTCAGTGTCACATATGTGAACTCTCCTATATCACACCGGAGCTGCAAAAGCCTTCATTTCCACCGAGATAAGGGACACATTTCAGATTCTGTTTCAACAGAGGCACGACGCCCTGAAACTGGAGAATGGGTGAGTTTCCCTCAGCTTCTGTCAGCGCTTCCCGAAACCTCTGAACAGACATTTACTGTGAGCTCCGTCCCCTGGGCTCCTCACGGCCCTGTCATGCATACATACGGAGCCAGAGCTGAAAAGCTAAAGACAGGGGGAATGAAACTAAACTCAACGGTGGAACACAATGGGGACAATGTTGGATTTTGTAGAGCAGTTTTATTCAGTGCAGATCTGACAAGAGTCAGTGGTTAGTCCACTTATTCTGACAGTCCCTGTCCTGGTACACCATCAAGCCAACGATCCAATTTATTTATTGGTATAACCCAATCAAATATGATATTAATATGCCAGACATTCAATGGAAGGCTCTATTATAATTTAGTTTTCACGATCTGCTCCTGGAGGGACACTATCCTGCAGAGTTTAGCTTCAGTTCTAATTAAACACACCTTTACCTGCAAATCAAGGTCTTTGGATTCTTGGAAACTCCCAGGTTGTATCCGAAATCACATTTTATACTATAATGTAGTGCAGTTGTTCACCTCCGTGCTGCTGGAGCCCCTCAACACAGCACATTTTGCATGTCTCCTTTCTGCCACACACCCATTTCAGGTCTTGGGGTCTCTGCTAATGAGACGATGACCTGAATCTGGTGTGTTTGATTAATGTGAGGTGTTGAGGGTCTCCAGGAGCATGGTTGGGGACCGCTGATGTAGTGCACTATTCGAGGGGAAAGCCATTAGTAGTGATGTCTAAACATTATTGACTGTAGTCATTCAATCCAATAACGCACCTCAACAATGAATGTACGACCTATGTAGACTTAACGAATAGTATCTAGAGAAAGCCCACTCTTTATGCGCATCATGCAAATGAATTAATCTTGCCAGAAGATGCCATCTTCAGCATTTCCGGTGGACTTCGGTGGAGTCCACATTCACTCATTTGTTCTCATTCCCTTATTCATTACATATTCTTGGAGCCTTGCAACATTTTGCACATCTTCTTTGTCTAATGCACCCATTTCAGGTCTTGGAGTCTCTACTAATGAGCTGATGAGTTGTATCAGGTGCGTTTGATTGAGGGCACATGCAAACTGCAATGTTGGGGGGCCTCCAAGAACATGGTTGGGAAAGACTGCATTAGAGGAGTACTGTATGGAATACTGAGGCAGTGCTCCAAGACCAGTGTCCTGATGAGTTTAACTCTCGTGAAACACCCCAAACAAGCTAATCACAGTGTTAGAAAAAAACTTAGGGTTAGAAATGAAGCCTGCAGGGCACTGTCCCTTAAGGACTGGAATTAAAGGGGGGGATTTCAGATACAGGCACAAGTTCAGAATTAAACCCTGTCCCTCCAGCAGCAGTGTTAAACATTCACGGCAGTATCAGCTGTGTCTCAATTACCTCATTATGTGGTATTTGGTTTGTATTGAAAGTGAATGAGCATGCACGGAAACAGCCACTATGTGTCCTTCTCACCTCAAATGTTATGATTTCTTATAAATGAGATCAGCACTTTAGAGCCGAAGTGCTTGACATGTACTTTGGCCGTGTCTTTATGCCAATCCTGAGCTGCACTGGTGCTCTTGAACAGCCAAATGGCACAATGACTAATTGTTAGAGGCCGGTTTTGAGAGCTGAAGTTCAGCACTCCATCCGTGGACACTTGGCGGTCTGCTGCTTGTTTACTTTGGCAAGGGCCCAGAACGGCATTTGTTGAGTAAAATCTTTGAAGGTATTTGTGTTTCCGAAGCACATTTGAGATAGACACAGAGTAGCTGTGTCTCCGGGCAATTTCAAGATTATTAATAAAGTCAAACCTAGTCAATAGTGTCCACTCTAAGTGTCCTTGCACAGGTCTTTATCTCGGGACTCCCAATTAGTACAACGTTTGGGAATGTCCTTCAGCAGCTGTGCTGAGGGTGCAGGGGCCACTTTCTCCAAGCGCCACACAAACAGCCCATTGAATGGGAAGGCCCCTGACTGATGTTCACTTCATTGCTGTCTTTGTGAGAAGAATTTGAGATCTCCCAGATATTCACGGACTCCAGGGACAATTAGTCCTCCTCACCCCACCCATATCTAAGGAAGCGCATAAACGGGCATGCTGGGAAATAAAGAAGTCACTGCGGTTTCTTTAACATCTACCTACCGAGAATGAAAATGATCTCATGTGAGCGGCGTTGTTTGTGTGTTTCGCCTACAGGACGCACTGAATGACACTGAATTTGAGCTCTGAAGCTTTGCGAACAAACAGATATGGAAATGAAAGAGCAGGGGGTCACAAAAAGTTCGAAAAGCTGCGATTAAATCCCTGGTTCTCCTCAACAGGACATGACACACAGTCACGTCAGACCCCACAAAGACCAGCGTGAGGACGACTGTATCTCCGCATCGGACTGTCACTCCGTCGGACACACAAATGGCTATTGCAACAGTGGCGGAATTCTTTCGCTGCCAGAGTTTTCATATGCAAATAAGGGTTTAGATACGCTATGCAACACAGACCTTCCCGTTCTTAGACTTTTGTTCCTGTTTCATTCTTTCCAAGAGAGGATGGGAGGCAGTGCAGCTTGGCCTCGCCGCTAAATACAGTTATTCAAATTCCCTCATTCTGAGTCTGCCTTTCATTACGTCTCCCAGCCCGGAGAAAAATATCACTCTCACCAGGAACCAGATCAGGTAGCCAGCAATCCACTTCTCAGTTGTTTGTCTCTGATAGGAGACTAATCCTTGCAATCCCATCGGAGAGATTAAAAAATCCACACAATTTACTATTCAAATTCGAAAAGAAAAGGATGCAAATTGGAGCGAAATCTCGCTGCATGCTACAGATGGGTAGCTGATCTGAAATTTCAAGCAAGTCACATGATATACTTTTAAATTTTAAAGAGCGACTTTTATTATCATATATAGTTTATTCATTATGCATTTTTTTTATTTTTTATTAATTAAACACATTAGAGGACCATTTAAGTAAACTGCAAAGCTTTATTTTTATAAGCTATTAGTGCGGACAACTAAATAATCATCAAATGTAAAAATTCATATTCATAAACAAAGTAGAATATGGTTGCTTGGATTTTTGGGAATAACGTTTAAAAACTAGTCCACTTGAAATTTAGCACTCCAGTCTAAATCATTCACCAAAAACTGCTTATTTATATGATACCGATTTTCTCACTGCTTAAAACCAAAATAAAACGCAAAGACCTGTGCAATAAGTGGTTCCTGTCAAAGCATTCACCTAAACAGCAAAAGCAGTCGTGCAGCACGGGCCAAAAACCGCATCTTGCAGGTGCAAGTTTATGCGTTACTGTTTGTAGAAGTTCCTACCAAGCAGATATTAAAAGAAAAACTCCCTATCTGCATTTGCCTTCAGTGGAGACAGAGTCTTTTAACACTTTGAAAGACTGAATAACAGACGCACAATTGAGAGGGCGAGGACGAGTTGTGATGAATTGCGTCTGGCGGATGGGAGCAAATGGGAACCGCGTCTCCAACACAATGTCCAAAAACTCCCATCACACCTCCTCTGAGATCCAGACGAACATTAAAAGAGCCTGCGAGCTCGGGCTTGATAGGAAGATGTTTGAAATCTTTCACTTCCAGGAGTTTGCAGACCGCAAAAGCCCGTCGCTCTTGTTCTGGCAGAAGGTTCAAAGAGCGCGGGGAGTCCCGCTCCGCTTCCCCGTGACTGCAGAAGTGTTTCAACTCTTTCATGAGGCTTGAAAGCATTTAGGAAATGCAAAGGCAGGTACCTCTGAGAAATGTCTCAGAATAGTGCAAATGATCCAGGGAGGTTTGAAAGGCATCGCCTCCCGCGCGCGTTTGCCACGGGAAACTAAAACCTATTGTCAACACAATACCTAAAACATCTCAATTTTACGCGAAGTTCCTTACCTTGTTCTTATGGGCTAGATCACTCCAGAACGAAAGTGTCTTGATAGAAATGTTATTTGGCCGTGTTGGTTGTCTTCCAGCAGCGCAAACTTGTCTAAGAACACGAGATGGAAACGCAGGGAGTTTGTTGGAGAAAGTTGTTCCTGCTAGATTCCTTCTCTCTGGCTCTGTTTCTCCCGTCCCAAAGTTGGTGCCTTGTCTTAGTGGGTATCCTGACTGAGTTGTTCTCCTGCTGTTCTCCTCTGTAGAGACTGAGAGTGAAGTGAGAGTCAGACTGCTGTGAAGTGTCTCTCTCTGAAGACCAGCCCACTCATCTGACACAGCGCACAAACACACGCTCCTACACGAGTCAACATCAACAAGCTCCAGGGGCATCACGACCAAAAACCTTATGAAGTTGCCTTGAATTAAATTAACTACATTTGCTCATTTTCAATCAAATGCATATATAGAATTCAGAATTCTCATAACGTAAATCCAAGTACATGGCACTTTGAATAAATATGTATTTTTTTTCTTCACAAAAGCAGTTATGGTTAAATACAGTTAAAACTGCATTTGGAGTCACCAAGGTAGAGTAACAGAGTGTGTAACAGAATTGACAGTTATATTAAAGTTTTTCAAAAAGCTCCACTTGCTGGCACTAATGAAAACATGATTAAAAGAGCTTTCTGTTGCCTCTTTGATATGGTGGTAACAGAGCTGACGTTTCAAAAAGTGTTTTTAGATTAGAATATTTTCTCAGAGAGAGCACAGGTACTTTTCAGGGCTTTAGAGTGATTGAAAGTGACATCATTTCCTGTAACTTCCACAACTCTGAGAGATAATTCCACCAATTTAAAGGGAAAATATGGTTTGGTAACAAAGTTGACGCAGGCTTTACGGACACACATTTTTTCTAAAAAAGAATTAATTGTTAAATGATTTAATGTTGTAGAATGGAGTAAGTAATTGGGTTTTTATAAATAAAATGCATAAAATGTCGCCAAAAGAAAAGTACTCTAAAATACTTTGATGGCACATGATGGAAAAATACACAGACTAGTTTGGACAAGAAGAAATCATGATTTGATTTCCTCTTGACTTAATGCTCCTCTCTTTATAAATGTTTTAAAATGTTTCAAAACCCAGCGGCCTGTCTCCCTAGACAGTATTCACGGCATCATTTCACTGGTCAAAAGTACTAAAGAAATGTGAAAACAATTTCCATCAAAAATGACATCAAATATCAAATAAGAACAAGCTGAACAAACTGCAGTGCCTGTTTTCCTCTGAAGTTCAGGTTGTGTTGTAACTCTCATGTAAGCCCAAACATTGAATTGCACTTATGCATCTCAAAAATGCTACGCACCAGGTAGCACACTGAAGTTGGCAGTCGAGCCTCCGAAGGACTGTTTTTGTTTCTTCACACACAGGATAGTTTACAGTAAGGCATCTGTCTCTCATCCGGCAGGTAGTCACGCAACTCCTGAAGACTTCATCAAAAGAGCTGTGTCACGCTGAAAAAAAAGTCCCACGATGCTTCCCGTCCTTCTTTTTGTACTTGCAGTATTTGCATACTTGAACAGCTTGTGCTTACCAACACACACACAATTGTGGGGTTTGTTTGAAGAGCGCAGGCACGGTTTGTTTCTTTTGTTGGGCTGTTTACAGCGGGCCATTCTCTCCATTGCTGTCTCTGTGACCCGCATCTATTGGAGGTGTGAAGGGGAGGTTTTAACCAGGGGAAGTAAATATTTATGAAAGATAACAGCAGCTTTAACAAATGCTCTCAGTGATGAACAGTGGTTTGTGACTGAAAGAGTGTCTGAAGGCTTCAGATGGAACGAGAGCGTTAAATCTCAGCTCTTAATGCTCCTCTGATTAGATCAGGGGAAATCTCGTTTCAGTTTCATAGACTGTGACAAAACGAACTGTTAAGATTGTTTTCAGAAGTTCATATTTGACTCTACGAGAGCCGTGTTTCTGACAGCAGACTAAGTGCAATATCACCATCTAGTGGTTTTGTAGCTTTTCTTGTGGTTCTGTGGAGATTGGCTTCATGTGTGATGTGCGATTGTCCTTTTACACCTGGGGTCAGTTTGGCCCTAGCAAAATCATGTGCATGTGAAAAAAGGGAGCTTTTGAGTATTAAATATGCACTTATGATCTATAAATATATTGTATATAAAATTACAATAACAATATATTGTTCTATAAAATTGCAGGTAATATAATAATGAAACATGAGGCACTTTCCAGACTGTTTTAAAACATCTAAGAGCACTTAAATTCACATTTACAAGCACATCTTAAATCATTTTAATAATATTTCTTTGTGCTTTTACATACTCTTATTTTGATGCATGTCAATTAAACAAATATTTTTACCTAGTGTGTTATGTGATATTATAAATAACTTAATTGTATAAAATAACAGCGTCATTAAAAATGTGAAATTACAAATATATTTAAATGCATGACTTGTTTTGTATATATAAATATGTGACCCTGGACCACAAAAGCAGTCATAAGGGTCTTTGTTATTATTTGTATTATTATTTAGATTCATATTGTGCATCATCTGAAAGCTGAATAAATAAATCTTCCATTGATGCATGTTTGTTAGCATAGAAGTCATGAAATATGTGGCTAAGATATAACTACAATCTGCAATTTAACTGCAAATTAAGTCTTTACGGTGCATTACTTATCAAAAAGTTTGGTATATTTACGTCAGGAATTTTACTAAATATCTTCATGGAACATGATCTTTACTTAATATCCTAATGACTTTTTGGCATGAAAGAAACATTGGTCATTTTAACCTATGCAATGTATTTTTGGCTATTGCTATATATATATATATATATATAAAGATGTTACAATAAATGAATAATAATAAACAAATTGCATTTAATATAATTTTTAAATTACATTCTCATGTAAATACAAATAGCATGCAATTAAGTTAAAGCAAAAAAATGTTTGCATGCCCAAATGTAATATTTAAGTGTAGAGGATACAAGCAAACCACCCGTGAAACATAAGAACAATGTATTTTTTTACAGACTTTATGAAGTTATGAAGCAGGAGCACTGCAGGTAGCTCAGCTTTAGATATGTTTTGAGCTATTAAAAGCACCTCTGGGTCTTTCTGATTATGAACAGAACATGAAGAATACGCTTTCTCAACATGAATCTCCCTGTCCAGACATTAAAGCAGATCTGTGCAGCAGGACATGTGCTCATGTGTGCTCTTCAGCTGTAGATACGAGAATGCTGCAGGAAGACTCAGCAGTAAGTGGAAGACGACTCATGGCGATAAATTGATAGCAGAGATGCTGCAGACGGAAAACAGAGACATGTTGAAGAGAGTGTTATTACACACACACACACAGAGTCTAATCGTGAAGCACTCCTCTAGCTCTGGAATGCTGCTCTTGAATGAGATGTCACACACACACACACACACGTTCTAGTCATTAACCTCATAGACACTTTCACCATGACAACAAGCCCATCGGTAAACAGTTCAGGATGTTTACTGTTTCCTTTTCCTGCTGTGACTGACACAATGCATGACCTCTGACCTCACCCTCACTGGTTTTCCTTACCACCCGCACTGAGGTTATTACATACCTAAACTCACACCAGTGAGACTTGAAGTTGACTTGTTGAGGAGAGTGCGATGCATAAACTAATAATGGAAACGCATGTAATTCCCAACTTATGTGGACAGAAACTGATTACATGTCATCTGGATTGATATGAGACTAAATAACATTTTAAAATACTTGTAATCAGAGTACAGTTACTTTTTTATGGATTGCATATTATTTACACTATTTACACCATTCATCATTTTAGTAAGTGTGTTATTTTTTATTCATTCATTTAGTTCATTCACAAACCAGTTTGGGAAACCTTGGCGTACTGTAATGTTAAATGCACTTGATTTTTTTGACTACAACAAATGGAATATATTTCCTTTCTCTTTGTATTTTATATCAATATGATGCAAGAACAATATTAACAAGCATATCTTTCTCCTCTTCCTTGATATAAATGGAAAAGTTCTGAAATGAACTTCTCTCTCCCAAACTAACTCTCTCCTGAGGGGACGAGAAGGAAAAGAGGCAGAACGGGATTTAAAGAAGAAGAAGACTCGATTGGATCCAGATGCTGCAGAGATGGCTCGCTCCGTGCCATTATCCAATCAGAGCAGGGTTTGATCTCATTATCCAATCAGACAGTTGCGTGTCTGTGATGTCTGATCTCTGCAGGGAGTGCTGATTTAAACATGAATGAAGCCCTCAGTCTCTGTGACTCATTAACTGAACACACACACACACACACATGCACAGAGTTACTGATAAAATGTGTGTGGTAATGGCAGAGATGGATCTATAACTCTGTGAGTTGCCTGGCTGTCTACAGACCACATAAATATAACCACAAACGGCATTCAGGCATTAACGGCTCAAATGAATCAGTAGGTGACACATCTGTCATGTATCAATATGTGTTTTTACTGCAAAGTCAACAGTCTTAAATCTTCCCTGATATTGTATGTTTTTGTTGAAGCAGCTAAAACAATGCATGAAACCTCCAAAAGAGACGAACAATATTCGTATTAGAATGATTACACTTTATTTGCTCTGTTTTATTTTGTGAAACCTTACTATATATACAGAATAACTGCTCCGCTTCGCGTCATTCCCCTTAGCTCTTATATTCACAGCTTCTTACTTTATTAATCTGTATTCATTTGTATATTTACATTCCACCACTAGTGTTAGCATTATCTGTAGCAGGGTCTGCACGCAGCCCGACAAGAGTGTTATAATTATTCATAGTTCTCAGTGCTGAGTGAATTATCGAGAGTCGACGACTTTGAACTGCTGACTCAGGGTCACTCGGTTCACTAGTGTATTCTGCCCGTTGTCAAAGAACTTTGTGTTTTCTTGGTGTTTTCCCGAAAACAGATGTGTGTGAAAAGGCGTAACACACTACAATCAACTGGACATCGGCTGAATACACACATCTGCAGAAAAGAGTAAACATCTTTTACATGCAGCCAATGACACAGATTGTAAACAATTGGAAAGTGCGCCCATGGGAAAAGTCTGAGAAACACTAGGGCACTATACATTCAAACGTATGCCATATACATTGTATATACACTTTATATGCCACATAAAGTAGGAAGAAAGACACTTTCGGCTTGTTGTGTACTGATCATCTCAGTCTTTTTCAAACAGTACACACACACACACACACACACACACACACACACACACACTCACAGATCTATTCATTGTTCCTGTTGCTGACACTGTTTTTAATGTAAGTGTGCGTCTAAAATGTTGACAACACATCTTTTCAACAAAGACTTGGACAATAACCTTTTCTGCTGTTGATTTGTGATGTTTACAACAAGAGGAAGGACATATACATATGGAGCACTTTTACCTGCTAATCAGAACAAGACCTCAGCAGCATGATCGGTAGCAGGTTTGTGTGGAGTCTGACAGGACTGCGTCGCCCTCTAGTGCCAGCTGCTCTTCTTGAAACATACAATCCAGTTTTATTAGTAATCAACCATTACTCCGTTATCTGCATCCACCTTATTCTTAACGTAAGTGCTGAGATTTGTAACTTCAGCATTCAGTCAAGGCTTCCGTTGGCAAGTTGTTTTAGCTGTTCAAAATCACGTGTTATGCTGCTTGATATTGCAAGCTGCCTTTTCCTTTCCGTATTATTTTAATGTACACCATTATTTAAAAGTTTTTTAACAGCATTTTTTTCTGTTTACCATGCCTGCATTTATTTGATGCAAAATATCTGAAATAAAAGCTTTTGGAACATTATAAAGCATACCAATAACTATATCAAAAGCCGGAATTATTATTATTATTATTATTATTTTGTTTTCAGCTGTGAAATCAGGATATATTTCATAATGTATTGAAATCACTGGATCAAATCAATGCAGGCTTGTTGAGCAGAAGAGACTTCTTTAAAAACATAAAATCTAAATTTGAAAAAATAAGGCTTAAACTTATAAAAATAAATGAAACTCTTTGTCCTTTGGCCTCAGACCTAGGGGATATCTGGGCCAGCAGCAGGGGATAGACAGGCGTGAGGCACTGTGGACCGGTGAATAAACTGTGAAAAACACGAGAGGAACACTTCCTCACCCCCCTGCCTCCTCTGTTGCAGTGTTATATCTTGTGATTATGTGTTTTTATGTGCTCGATGCTGAGGTATCCCTCATTTTCCCCATATGTATCTGTTTTCCTTAATTTCTCACTACCTCTTGTCTGACCCGTCTTCCCTCCTCAAATGTTTGTGTATGAACAGAGAGGTCTCATTTTGTTGTATTGTACTTGTACATGTGTAATGACATTAAAGTTGAATCCAATTCAACTACTGATCCCGGTAACCAGGGGGAAGTAAATCTCTTGTGTCTTCCTGAGCGCTTGATGCACCATGTATTGGCAATGGCGGTGTAATGCCACAAAGACACATTGTTTCACCTTAATTAGAAAAGTGCTCATGTTGTCAAAAAATAAATAAGTAATAAACATAAACAGGTACACACAAATAAACATATATGGGGGTCACTGTTTCTTTTCCAACTCATAAATGGCATTTTCTCAACCCATTACACTCTCCCCTGCTTTTAGAGATGTCTCCGTACATATATTTATTACAGTTGTCACAGAAGGTGAACTGTTCGATTGTTGTTCATGCTATATATGTGTTTATGTTTTAGAATGTCTTATTTTAGTACGCTCATGCTGCTGGCACTGGGTAGTGGCCCATCTGATCGTGTATGAACACTTTGTAACCCCTGTCTAGGGTCAGTGTAACCGATGACTAATTTAAGTAGCTCTAAACTAAAGATGACTAATATCAGAAGGTCCAGGTACGACTACGGAGCCTGAAATAGTAAAAGGTCAGCAGAAAACAAACAACACAAAGCAGGTAAATTTGAGAAATGTATTATACAAAATTAAAGACAGTTATGCACAATCCCTGCCTACCTAAGCCGGCTTCCT
>JAUMHP010000037.1:136184-174731 GCA_032361065.1 Enteromius trimaculatus | reverse complement strand
TTTTTTATAATATATTGTATGGGAGTGTTTGCTGCATCATTACTCAATCTACATTAGCACAATTTTTTAGCACGCACACACACACGCACACACAGAGAAATCAATATTGTGCATTTGCAGTTCATATAAGAAAAAAATACAAAAGCAACAAACACACAACATATTTTTTAATTACAGAGTCTTCTGCATACAACAATAAACATAATACATAATCCGATTTGCTAATTAAAGACTCTTATGAACAAGTTTGTGGTCAAAAAGACTCTCAAACGCTCAGGGTACGGAAGTGTAGCGTTCTAGCATCTGTTCCCTACAGGTTCTAGATGGTTCTAGATGCGTTATGAATGAAATGCAGTTGTATGTGATATTGTGTCGCTGGAGATGCAGTATCTTAGTATCTGGTGCTGGTGAAGTGTGGTAGGCCTCGGTGTCTGTGTGTGTCTGGTCTTGTGGGGGTGGGGTAGAGGCGGAGGGGGGCGGTCACATGACTTCAGGAGTGGCCCTATATGTCACAGTGATATCCATACATGTGAAGTCATGCTGGTGTAACAGCTGTTAAGAGTGAATATCTGTTAGCATGATATCAGGGCTGAGCTGGAGACACCCTTTATTCAAGAGTCCAGAATCGTGTGAGAGGTGTGACCAAGATCACACTATGAGTAAGTTCATGTCACGGAAAATCTATGTTATCATTTTGGTAAGATAACTTTAGCAAGGATGCGTTAAACTGATCAAACGTTACAGTAAAGACATTTCCGTTCCAAAATAAATTCTGCTCTTTTGAACTTTTTTATCATTTAAATGATACTGGAAGCTGTACGAAGCAGCACAACTGCGTTCCACATTGATAATAATCAGAAAAGTTTCTTATGTTGCAAATCAGCATATTATGATTACTTAATTTTCTTAATTTCCTTTAATTATTTTCGCTTGTTCATTGGAGCTTGATGACACAAACCAAAAGATACACTTTTTTCATTTCAAGTAAAGAGTCCGGTCTCATGAAAATAAATAAATAAATAAATAGTACAAATAGTGCATATAATATGCAGTTTTCATGTACATATGATACTCTTCTACCCCACAACCCTAATCATACCAATCATGTAGCATAAAAAAATGCATTTTTGCGTATCTCTACCACAAGTTTTTCATTTTTATTTGGCGTACGATTTATGCACAATTTTTTTAATGAGATGGGTAGCAAGCACATGATAAATCTGGCATCAGTGCAAAAACACCTTCAGTTAAAAATCCAACACAGATCAGTAAAACCTAATAATTAATAGATCTGATTCTTATGAATTTAAAATCCATATCTGAGGTCGTTGCTAAGCAGCCAATGAACATAGCAGCCATAAAAACCTACGGTTGCTTCTGAAAGTTGAGAAACGCTGCCTGGATTCAAATGTACATCTAAAACCAATACCTGTACTACATCCTGTCTACCCTATTTGCACCTTTTACACAATAATACCAGTAAATTGCTGTAAAATTACCAGTGAATTACAAAATAAGCTGTTCACACAAGCAGCAGCGTTCATCTTTTTGACGGTAAAGCACCATTCACACATCGGTTTCAAACCGGTAACTTCTGTGACATCATTAACCAGAAATGACCTCTAAACGGCTTTGCCTTCCAGTGTTGTGTTTGTAAACATGAAAAGGTATACGCAGTCAGTTTTTGTTTCAGACCTACACGTATATGACATGTGTAAGACGAGTAGATCATACGTCAGCGCTTTCTGAATTTCTGAACGCATACATGCACGGAAATCTTCACACACAGCAGAATTACGGCAGTTTACTGCAAAGCCTCTTTAAGAAAAGTCACGTCACTCGGCGGCCATCTTTGAAACGCTGTATATAAAGCTTATTTCTCAGGCAAGATCAGTCAGTGCGCATGCACAGTCCTAGGTTCAAGTCTCAGAATGCTAAACGTTTCTATAGCAATTGGACTTCCAACGGCAGATGCGTTGACGCGCTGACTTTACAAATTACTGATTGGCTATTTTATTCAGAAGGCGGGGCTTCCTGTGAATAATCAGCGTTGCATTTTCCGCCAGTCAAAACTATACGAGGCTTGAGTATTCTAGTCTTTGATTTACTGTTAATGTTGCAACTTCTCACACCGGTAAATTGCCGGAACGAAAATTTTTAAAAAGGTCCTGTTTACACATAATATCTTTACAGCAATTTACCGGTAATTTTCCAGTGAAGTCTGTATTTAAGTTTGAAAGAGGCTATTGATATATCCTTCTCTGACGTTGAGCTGAAGAATATAATAGTAGTTGGTGGTCACTGTAGTAACTAAACATACTCTTGATTATCACCATAGCTTCTGCTGTTTGGGGCTCCAGCCTAAAGCAGTATAAGCAGTATAGCAATGACTCTACTGGTTGAAACATGTCTACCATTACACCATATATACATCAAACCAGCAGCGGGTTTACTGTGTGATTTACTTCTTGCTGCATCTTTCCAGTGTCTAGACACCATCAACGGCAATTATCTCTCCCTATCCCTTAAACACTCAACCAGATTGTATGTGCACACGGTCTCACACACACTTCGGCCATTACCCAATTACACACAAAGACATTACAGAGATGGGTGGGACACTTATTTGGGGAGAGTTGTGCACACAATGCAGTGACAACGCATGCTGATAATGAGAATGTGTTTGTCTGCTTGTCACTGGTTGCTGTGCATTGGTGTGTGTTTTTGGCTTGTGTTGTGGGATAAAGAGTGTGTGTGTTGTTCCCACTGTGTGCAGTGTTAGATGCAAAGCTTTAAATCTTCTTACTTGTACAGCAAGGCAAAGCCTGGCCATGCAAGAAACACACGCATACGGGCGATTACACCAGTCACTCTGATTCAGACGCCCACACACAGGTTAGATTTGTTAGGGTTGAGGTTATCTGTATCGTTGATTAAATAGGTAGATTAGATGAAAGTGACTTTTGAAACATATCATCACAGAAGAGCTCCATGAAATGAAAATGTATTAAAGTTAAATTTCATATTAATCAAATGAGCTAACTTGTACAGTGTGTTAAACCCCCTTAAGCAGGATTTGAGGAAACCTTCTGTGTAATTTCATAATTTTATATCCTTTGAAATATGAATAAAGCGTATTGTTGGATGTACCGACAAGAATACGAACTAAAATAGGCCTATACATAGTGCTGTTAAATGATTAATAGTGATTAACTGAATCCAAATAAACGTTTTGTTTGCTTAATATATTTGTGTGTAATATGTATATTTACACGCTCATACAGTATGTATCTTGAAACATATTTACATGTGTATATTTATATTAAATATAAATATATTTAAAATACAAATACATTTGTTTTATATGTATATGCATGCATGTGTGTGTATTTATATATACATAATAAATATATACAATTAGTGGTTTCACTGCTCTACAAACAAACAAGGTGCTCTGGTTTTGGTCCTAATACTACCACCTGTGAACTTGCTTATCAGCCTGAAATGGGCCATGTATATGGATACACCTCAATAAAATGGGAATGGTTGGTGATATTCTTAACTTCCACTTTTCAAGATGGGTGATGACCACGGTGGCTATTTTATTAAGGTGTATCCATATAAATGGCCCACCCTGTACAGTTTATTCATTCGTGTCAGATTTTATTGCTGAATTGAAATGTTATAGAAACGTGAGTTTGGCAAGGGTGCTTTGAGATTTTGATATTTCCCCATTCAGCTGGACAGCAGCTGTACATGCATGACTAAAAATAGACGGCGGAGTGCCTTCCCAAGATGGCCGCAGAGTGAACCGTAAAATCTAGCGTAGTT
The DNA here is from genome assembly GCA_032361065.1 of Enteromius trimaculatus. NCBI lineage: Eukaryota > Metazoa > Chordata > Actinopteri > Cypriniformes > Cyprinidae > Enteromius > Enteromius trimaculatus. The sequence goes on along the minus strand of JAUMHP010000037.1, from coordinate 170,900 downwards.
GCGTTTGGTAGCTAACTGTGTTTTCTGTCTGCAGCCCATGATGAAGCAGTCACCGTGGGGCAGCCATCAGGGCAGCGGCTGGACCTCTGGAGGGGTGTCCTGGGGCAGAGATCACCGGCGTGGGGGAGGTATGGGTGTGCCCGGCTCTGTCAACCAGATCTCTCCCATGAAGAAACCCTTCTCCAGTAACGTCATCGCTCCGCCCAAGTTCCCCCGCTCCGCCGGCTCTCTGGGACCCAAATCCTGGATCGAAGAGAATATGTTCCGGACCGATAACAACAGCAATACTCTGCTGCCGCTGCAGGTATGTATGAGCTCTTCACTGCTGTTCAGTGTCTATCTGTGTCAGACGTGTTGTATTCGTACGCCCTGTGTGTGGCTGCTTCAGGACCTTCTACGGGAGCTGAAGACAGAGGTGACTCACTGTGAGGTCATCAAGGGTTTCAGTGGTTTCATCCTGAAGAAACCTGTCCTCTCCCTTCATTATTGTTTGGCTCGGGCGGTTTCTCACAGCCTGATCTCAGTTCTGGACAGCAATAAGCTATGCAGCAGAGCACTGCTATCGTCGCAGTTTGTTTAGTCTAGGCTTAGAGAAATGAGCCCGTATAGTGTCAGTCTGCTTTTTGGCTAAATCAATTCAATCTGCTTCATTTCCTGCTTGCTGTTAGATGTGCCATCCGGGACTGTGAAATGTACATTAATCTCACAGAATCTCATCCCATCAAACTGTGTTTATTGATTTTCTCCTGGCATTGGGACTGGGAGGTGAATGAAATGGGTTTAATAAATATAAAAAATGTATATACAGTAGCGTTCAAAAGGTTAGATAGGGTCAATTTTATTTTTATTTTTTTTAAATAGTTATTGCTTATTAAAATTGACGACATTCATGGTATAAAATATTGTATGGCACAAAATAATAATATATTAGCAAAAATATTAATCAGCAAAAAAGTAAAAAAAATGTTTATTTGGCAGCATATTACTGTAAAATGATTTCTGATGATACTGAAGACTGCAGTAGTGATGATGAAATGTAAAATATATTAAAATAGAAAAAGTATTACCTAAGCATAATATACTTCTTTCAAAAACATGACAATATTCCCAACTAGAAATGTGAAAAATGTATATATATTATATAGAATGTACCAATAATTTCAATCACTTAACTACTATATTTATATATATATTTATATCAATATAAATATGTTTTTCTACTGTGGACATTTTTGAGTGATGGTATCAATAAACCATTCAGTTCTTCTGAACTGAGTATTTAAAAAAACCATTTTTTGTAGATAAAATGTAAATTAAAAAAAGCCAAGAAGAACAAATACAAGATGTGAGTACAGGACGATCAGTACCGGATATTCACTATGTTTTATGTTATCAGAAAAAGATGGCAAAAACAGTAAATGTTCAGTATATTGTCTAGCCCTGCTTAATACTTCAAGAATTTCAGATCAAGAGGATCCGAACGCTTTGCACTTCCAAGCTGAAAGTGAGAAATGTGAGGGTGTGAGAGGCTGACGAGAGTAACACATTTCTGTCATGTCGCCCCATTGTTTAGATGGAATGAAACAGCAGGTCATTTACATGTGAATCACTGAAGTGTACGAGGAAACTCCCCGGCTGTGGCACCTGTAGCTGGGTGATCATCCTTTCACTTTAGCTTTAAACCTGCAATGCTAATGTTAACTTCTTTAGTTCGTATCAACATGCTACTCTCAGCTGTCGGCTAATCTTATTCAGGCCCTGTGTGCTAACGGCTAAAGATCGCCATGTGTACTGTTCGATTAAACCAGTTTTGTTTTGACGTATTTAAAGTGCCTTTCTGTCATCAAGAACTGAGGTTGGTAATATTGGTATGATCTAAAGATTCATTGTTCGCTTGATAATTTTGGACCAGATGAGTGTTTGGCACGTCACAGATAATTCCTTTAATGCCAAGCCTAACAGAGCACAAATGAGGAACCCGAGGTGCATGCAATCTGGCCTTCATCACCTTCTTTTCTCCTCTCTCAGGAAACAGGTCTGACTCTACTAGTATCTGTGGTATTGTTCATTTCCATAAACAGGGTGCTGTTTGGAATTCCTGGCATTCCACGGCCAATCCTCTCTCCTCCTGTGCTCTCTTTCCTTCTCTGCGTTCCAGAGATCATACGCGTCATCTTCTCAGTCAGATAGAAATGAAGGAAGGAGGAAAGGATACAGACACTGCAAAGAGTTCTTTTGATTTCATGTTTTTGGACGTTTGAAATTTGAATGTCAGTGGCGGAGCTGTAGTAGAGATGAGTTTGATGCAGCAACAGGGTCCAACATGAAGTCCGTGTTAAAGTCCGTTTTTCCATATAGCAATAATTTCAACCTGGTCTTATAAAAATATGTACCTTCATTTTTACGTGCCTTACTGCACAGTTTCAAAGAGAAATGTCACAGAGTGGCGCTAAAACACAGGTTCAGTATGTGAGCAATATGTGCACGTTTTATTATGTTGATATAGATACGTATTGCGACGCTTTATTAAATTTATAAAATTTGTGTGAAAAGGAATAAATGGTATCCGAGTTTTACTGCCTCTAGTGTTCATTGCTTTTGGAAACTGCAGTGATATGTACTTATTGGTACATTTTTTATGTCTTGCTAAAACGTTCGCCCAGGTACATTTATGCCATGAGATCAAAAGTTAATGCTCTTTCATGATGGAAATATATCCTGCACAAAATCCAACCCTAAACCTGCCCAAGTGTTAACAAACGGAAAACTGACGTAAACTTCCCTTTACACAGATTTGATCCGTTTTGTCGAACCATAGGATTGAACCGGAGCTCCTCTCAAGTACATCTCTGTACTCCGTGAGCTACCGAACAAACCTACCGTCTATGAAAACACATAAATATGAAGCTGGATATGTGTGATGCTAACCTTCAAAAGCATCCTTTTTCAAATACCCCAGTATAATGATATTGTTTTGAAGTCAGAACATGAAATTCGTGAAGTAATTGTGCTAAAATTACGCTTTATTAAATTTATAAAACTTGTGTGAAAAGGAATAAAAGGTATCCGAGTTTTACTGCCTCTAGTGTTCATTGCTTTTGGAAACTGCAGTGATATGTACTTATTGGTACATATTTTATGTCTTGCTAAAACGTTCGCCCAGGTACATTTATGCCATGAGGCCAGGTAGTATAATTTAGGCACATATTTTAAACCAGACTCAGACAAGCTGGTTTTGACTAGAAGACATGACAAGTCTTAGAAATGGAGGCAGGAGAAACGGCAAAAGATGTTTATCATAAACATTTCGAAAGCCAAATCTGGCATCATGAGTCTTCAGGCCTCGTGTTCTTCGCTGGAGAACTGAGCTGCTTTTCAGACACTATTTCTGGCAATGTTGCTAAAACTATATTTAGCTGCGTGCAGCCTCACGCTGTCTGCAAGCTCCGCTGTGAGGGCCTGTGAATAGGACTGGATGCTGAAAGAGCGATGATATAAACCCTTGTTTTTTAAAAGCTGCTCTACCTGTGGGAGGCAGATGGCCGTGACAGAGCCAAATGGAAGCAGCTGCGTTTGACGCGGTCAACGCTGTGCGCTTTCCAAACCGCGTCCACCGTAAATATACACTAATGTGTCAGCCAGAGTATCTGCAGCAGATATCATATAGCCTTTATATATTCCCTGCACATGTTGTGAGGAATAAACAATTTCTTCCCATGACTTCATTATTTCATAGCCATTTATCTCATCTTAGTCGAATCGTGGCCACATTTTAATTTGTTCCCCTATTTTAGTTTAGTTAATCTGTGGTCTTGTTAAACAAAGGTTTTCTCAGCATGGATGCCATTAAAGATGTTCAGTCCACAGTTCTTAAGAACCCTTCTTTCTTAGTGTAAAGAACATTTTAATAATCTGAAGGGTTTTTCCACTATATAGAACCTTTTGTGCGAGGATCACACGTACATCTGCACTTTGTTGTTTATGATGAGAGAATTCACGAGAGGGAACAACAAAACTCTGCTGTTTCATTGGACGTCTGAGCTGAACTGTGATTGGCCATTGCATTCATAAAGTCATAAAGTAGTTATAACACTGTAACAAATAAAACCTAATATTAATTAAATAATATTACTAACTTGTTAATATTATAATTAATCATCATCATCATCTTGCTCTTGTAACCTCTGACTCTAAAATGCACGTCTATATATCATTAATGATAATTTTAAAAAGGTGCTTGTAAGCATGTTTGGTCTTAACAAAGAGTGTTTTTTCCATAGTTTCCATTAGAATAACTGTACAGCTGGGCTGAAGTCATCCTGCCATAGAGCAGCTGCTGTTGGTTAACGTGTGTTTGTGAGTATGAAGGAGATTTAGTGTGATGCTAGAACACTTCATAGTGCACCATAATCTACAAAAATTAGAATCTATCAAGAAAACTTTAAGACAACTGCTTGCAGAGCATTTAACATCATAGTTTATCGTATTTTAGAGTTAAAAAAAGGTCAACAAATATAGGACAGGACATTTGATTGGATGGCAATTTGAAGGGCTTTTAATAATATATTACTAGTTAATTGAATTGAATGCATCTCGCGTGGTCTTGGTCACATTATACTGCAAAGACAATGAAGGTTATAACAGGAAAAATAAAAGACTAGTGTACACTGCAAGACCTAGTCAAGACCTAGAAATAGTCAAATAGTCTATGTAATACTAAAAATATTTTTAAAACTCAAGTACCATTTAATGTACTTTTTACTTTTATTGTTTATTGTTGTGTGTGTGTGTGATGTACACACACAGGTCTGTGAGGGCTGGCGTGCATGTTTACATTCTTTCTTGGTCTCATTGCGGTAATGACACAGATATCTGTGGCATGTCGTTAGGCAGGTGTTGTGACCGGGAGATGGGACGCTGCTGAAGGGAAGAGGGATATTGTGGTAATGCAACTAAATAACGACAACAAGCAACACACACAAATCTCCCCCACACACACACGCTGGTTTTGTCCTGCCTAAAAACAGCTACGTGGTGAGACTAGTTTGGCTGACCGTTCAGTCCAAAATACACTAAACCTAAGGAAGCAGCCTGGTTAATTCCACTCGTGACAGCTCTACAAACAACATTCCAGCGGCGTTCAGTATTCACCAGTACGCAAAAAAACATGCCATTCCATGCATTCAAGTGTGCATGCAATCCCATAATTCCCAAACAGACTATATCTGTATTGCACATACTGACACGTTCCTCTCTTCCTCAGGATCGGTCCAGGATGTACGACAGCTTGAACATGCACTCGCTGGAGAGCTCCCTGATTGACATCATGAGGGCGGAGCAGGACCCTCTGAAGGGTAGGACCCATTTTCTCTTATGAGGCTTTTGAAGACAGGCTACATGTTCCCTGAGGAAGTCAAGGACCGTTTTTACTATACATGGCCCATAGGAGCTCTGTCTATATCACTGTCATTAGTGATAAATAAGCTTATTTTATTAAAGGCACAATATGTAGGATTTTTGTGATAAAATATCCAAAAACCACTTGCACAGTGTTTTATATTTTTATGCAGTTGTGTACTTACGTTATCTTAAAAGTTCCAGATTTAAAGGGGTCATCCGGTGCCACATGCACTTTTTCAAGCTGTTTGGACTGAAGTGTGTGTTGGGAGTGTGTGTACACAACCACCCTAGAAGGATAAAGATCCACCAGTATTTTTCTTATAGTTTTATAAAAATAAGTTGCCCCTTCTGAAATCAAGCCATTCTCAAAAGTGGCGTCACACAGACAGAGGCCACTCCCACAATAGTTGATTGACGGCAGCGTGTCACACAGACTGAACTGGTGTGTTAACTCAGCGAGCCGTCATCAGACCGAGACGCAGAGACAGGCAGGACTCCTGAGAGACTGAGGTGTTTTGATTTTGAATGTATTAATAAACAGAGCAGTATTCATTTACCCTCGACATCTGAGAGACTGAAGACGATTAACGTTACGTTTAGTTCTGAAGGGAATCGCGCCCCTTGATTGTACTATAAGTGCACATTCAATACAATTAAGTGCACTCGGGCAAAGTCTTGACGGATACAATCAAGTCCTCAATTTCCACACAGAATATCGCACTGTAAAATAGGTTGCTAACGGTGTTTTACGTCGGAGTTTTCCGGCACTGCATGCTTCAGAGCTAATAATGGTAAAATCGCTGTAATGCACTCTGTCGTGTCCTTTAGCTTTAGTTAAAGCCGGGTATGGTTCGGTCTCGGTGAGGTGTGTGTGGTGCTGTGATTAGGGTGTGGCACTGCGCTACACACTTTCTCTCTCTCTGTCTCTCTCTCACCGGAGCTTCTCGCTCAGCCTGCTGGAGCAGATGGACCAGACACATGGGGCGGCACTCACTGCAGAGACCGAGAGAGGCAAGGGTGTGGGTACGGCTATATTTAGCGCAGGACACACTCTGCCACCCTGTGTGTGACAGATAAAAGACAGGAGACTGAATGTGGGTCTCTACGGTTTACACAGGCCCTCGTTAAAAGTCAACATGAAACCTGATTTGTGTTAATACTTGATGGTGCATGATTGATAATGCAGCCGTTCTAAAACATTGCCGCAGTTAATGCTATAATTTAATGCTGGTTGCTGTCAACGGGATAAATGTTGTTGCAATGATAGTGCATAACAATATATAATAGAAGTTAGCTTTTCTATCAGGGCATCATGCGCTTACTTGAACAGATCATGGGAGATGTGCTGAGCGAACCACATTTCTAAGAAACCTGTTTAATGAACGATGATTCTGTTAATGGGTCGTCACCAGAGGATGCCAGCGTCAGGGAATGTGCTGACTCTCGCTAAAGTGTTCAAAACAACGCAATGCTGTTGAAATATTAAACACTTGGCAGGGATATCAGACTGGTATACTGTATGGGTTTGCCTTGTGATGTAGTCTCAAAGCAGATAAAACGAAACAATAGTTTGATTCACTGCGAGAGCGCTATGAAACATTGTCTCTAGGAGCATCCGCGTTTAATAATTGGACAACAGATGGTGTGTGTGTGTGTTGGAAGAATTACAGCTGGTTCTCTGTGTACCTGGATGTTTTCTAAAAAAATCTGTCAGACTAGATTATGGATAAATCTCAGGACAGCATGTCCAGCTTTCCACGCTTGACCCCAAAATCCTTCTCATTTTGAGATGTATTTTACACTGGCTTTGGCTGGGCTCTTGAAATCATCCTAAACTTCCCCTATGTCACAGAGCCCCTTACAAACACACATTCAAAGCGAATGTTTCTATGGTCACAAGTCTAACTGGTATGTGTCATGTGACAGAGCTTCAGATTTGATGCTCTGTGTTTGCATGTGTCATGTGACCGGGGTCAAACTTAAGGGTGACCTAGTAACACAGCAAAGCTAGTTTCTAGAAACATTCCTCATGAGAGGAATGTCTCACAAGCCACTTTGAAGTCTTTGAGGGATTCTAATTAGCTGTTTTTATCATTCATTAGTTGGAGAAGCCCCTGTGAAAGTGATTCCATATTATTCCTCTGTGCTGCCTTCATTGATGCAGACTTTGCTATTCTCAAATAATAAAAGCTATAGTTATTGTAAATGGTGTGAACAGGCCTTTAACAGCTAATTTGGATGCAAGCATCAACATATCAGGAGAAAAAACACTACTCTTCACATGAAGTGCAACCAGCCAGCTGATTCTCTGTTGTTAGCATGTTGCTAATTTAAAGATATAATGTTTAATGCATAAAAACACAACGGGACTTGCATAGGTTGTTAGCTGGGCTGTTCCTGTGGGTCTGTCGCAGTGCAATCTGGGATCTAGATGCTTACAAATACATATGCAGCTCTGTAGGTTTTATAACGCTAGCATGTGGCTATGTTTCATACTGCTCTCTTTCTGTCTCCCTCTCTCATGTTCAGGCCGTGTGGGATGCCCCCACCCAGCCGCTGACGGCCTACTCATGCTCAATGGTAATTATGACAGTGAGCTACAGTATTTTGTCTTCTGTCTGTAATACTTTACAAAACAGTCCAGTGCAGGACTGGATATCTACATACTTTGATGAAGATGGGCTCCCTGAAACAAGTTGCTATTCACATTGATGTAACATACTCATACTGTGCTGTGTATTTTAGCATGCTTAGATGTATGTTAGCAGGTAGCATCCAGGACCACAGACATTATTCATTATAGTAAAGATATTGCTAGATAATTAAATCTTTACTTCTGCCTAATGGACCACAGTGAATAATTTTAAAGATGTGTTTTATGGATATGTTTTATAATTGAGGCTAAAGTGTATGATGATGCCCCATCTATCTTTCAGGCATGTTCTTCAGTTTAAAAGCTTTCATTCTTATCAGTCATATTCCTGTGGTTTGGCTCACTGCCGCTCAAATGTTATGTCTCAATTCATTTACGTCGATGTAATGCTTGTTGTTGTAATGTTATCTTAAACATAAGTTCCTGTTATTTTTGTATCCGAGTAACAAATGAATAGTTCCACAGAGGGATTTCAACAATTTAGCATTTTCATTTGATGTGTGATGAGGTAATCCTGTCTGACCAATCGGCTCGCTGCATCCAGACGGAGCGTCTGCCAGAAGGGCTCTGTCCATTTTTAGCCTCTGTTGCTCGTTGTGTTTGGCTGGACTGATATTCGCTCCGCTCGGTTTGGATCACAGTCTCTGAAGCTGGGCAGGATTGTGCTTTGCTCTTTTGTGATGACATATTTCAGTAACAGCTGTTGCTTTCTTTTTGGGATAATTGGATCATCATAGATTATACTCCAAAAATAACTGTCGCTGTAGCCAAAAGGCTTCGTTTTGTTTGCTTTAATCAGTGGTGTTTACTAAGTCAGGCATCACTACTGCTCTTGCTCATTTTTAGAGTTAGGGATCTGAACCAACCACTAAACAGATGTATAACACTTGCATTTTATGTCTGGTGGACCTCTCATATAGGTACATTGATAGATTGACTTCAGCCATATCTAGAGACTATATTATTGGTTTTGGGGATGAAATGGCAGTATAGCTTTTTTGATGGCTGATATGTCTTGGAGAGCAGTCCATATAAAGCAATATATGTGATTAAACTATTTAATTTAGAGGTCTTCAACCCTGCTTCTGGAGGCCCAAGCTGTCCAAAATCACACACTATCTAGTATGTTTGGATTGAAACTTACTTCACGACCCTTACAGAAGTCTGTCTTGTGGAGCATGAGATTAGGTAGTGGAAATTACTTTGGATGTACTGTGGTTACAGTTTATTTTGATAAATTTGTACTTTAGACATTCGCTAACTATAAGTAACTGTACATGTTGACTGATTTTCATTAATTCTCAACTCCATGTCTACTAACTCTCAGAGTAGACTGTTAGGATAGGTTTAGGGTTAGTAGAGTATGTTGACATATACTTGTAAAGTTTCTGATGGTCAGTATGTAGCGTGTTGTGAACTCACATCAAGCAGACAGTACTAATACTCTAATGACTGCTAGTGGACATGTAGTTACTAAGTTACTTACTGTTAGTAGAATATATAAAGTGGACTATCCAAATAAAGTGTTACCTGGCTCTACTACATATGCCATGTTGTTAAGATGTGATCTGCCACCTTCAGTTACATTACTGCACTGCTATTCACAGATATTCTCTGATTCTGCGCTTCAGAACCGCAGCAGAAGTAGTTCTTTTCATCTGCTTTTTTAATACGATGAATTCAGCCTTTTTACTCTTTTCATATACTGTTTTTCACCTACACCAGTAGTGAAGTTCTACAAAGTAGGCATATTTGGATGTCACGCAGAGTTTTGCCCCAACCCTTATCAAAAAGACACATGAACCAACTAATCAATGTTTTGAGGACCACTTGAAAAAATCACAGGCAGTTGTGTTGAAGCACGCTGAAAAAAAAACTTTGCCAGAAATTGGGTATCCAGGAGCTTGCTTGAGTTGAGTTTCCTGTGCAGCTGTGAAGCCAGCAACAGCAAAAAAAACAACAACAACATTTGTATATTAACGACATTTGTATAGTAAGAACATATTGTCACACTGTACATAAACCCTAATGTGCATGTTAAGTAATTCCTGTAAGCCGATTTTCAATTAACGGTAACGATATTTTCGGTTATTTCCATTGTTGATTGAAAATATCGGTAGTATTGTTATTAAATCACCACCTGATCCTGCACCTGAACATGCTAACCAGGGTCTTAAGAATTACTAGAAGCAGGTGAGGTCAAGCTGGATCTAAACACTGTAGGATGTTGACCCTCCAGGAGTGAACTCAAATGAAAGAAAACAGAGTAGTCTTTAAGCACCTGAACATTGTGAAAGGAAGCCAGCGCATGCATATCCTTTTGTGATTTTATACTTTAAGTTTAATATTTGCCTTTATAGTGAAAGGAACATTTAATGTAGACAAGCAGGGGCAAAAGGAGAGGCGATGGGATTGGGGCCAACCTCTCCTGGCAAAAGTATGATCTTAGAGACCTTTTAGTGATACTGGTTCTGCTGTCTACTCAGGCTTATTGCGTTTGTGAAACGCAGGCCTGATCATGCGCTCACACATCCCTGACAGTCGTGTGTGCTGTTGAACTGGTTGTGGAGCTTGGGTCACATGTTTTTCAAGAGCTTTCACTAATGTTGACCAGTTGATCCAGTGGAACGTGTGCTGCGTGTCACGTGATCATTTGGAGTGACATGTGAAGAGGTTTTCAGGAATATTGTGCTTTTAGGAGTCACTTTTAATTCTTGCTTATTGATGCAATCTTTGAAAACAATAGTTCTTCTTACTAACCTCTGAAAAGACCTCTTTATGCTGGTGTCGTAAAAGGCAGTCTACTGACGCTTTCCAGCATGTCAGGACCTTGTGCTTTGGTAAATTGGTTTCAAATTCATATGTTATATTAGGTTTCATTTGTACATTTCACACAACCTCACACTGAGGGTTAGGGCTGTTTTTATGACAAATTATGACTATACACTTTCCAACAAATCACATTTAATGAATTTGCAGTAATATCAGGTTGCACCAAAACAGTGAACCTCACACGAACAAATAGAATGCTTGTTTTGGCAAGTATTCGTGCAAACACAGTTGGTGTCTTGATTGTAAACAGTGACAAAAATGTGTGTCAGCACATTGGATCCATGCATTACTGACTGCGTACTAACTGTGTACTCTATTAGTCTATCAAAATTGGTATACATTTTACTCATATCTAAAATGTTGGCATTATAAAAACCTTTTTTATAAATAAATAATTAAATGTAGCCATATCACAATGCATGCTAGTGTCAAGGATATCTGTTGCCTTAGGAAACACTGATGACTAGCTATAGTGAATATTTCGTCAGCAGTCCTTTTCATATCTTTACACAAACATGAAGTTAAGCTCAGCCAGTTGTTTCACAGTGCCCTGTATTGTTTTTGTTCACATGCAGCCAGGAGCTATGGGAGACGACGAGGTAAAATCCGCTGTTTGCTATGCTATCTGTGTTAGCATGGCATTATTCTGTGTCTGCGTATGGTGTATATATGTATACGTGTGTGTGTACAATGCTCTTTGTGAAGTCGTCATTGACCACTAGCGACAATTTGTAATATTTGTGTTTTTGACGCTTATACTGACTGAGAGCCGCAGTTCACTGACACAAGCTTCACACATGCATTGACACGCATAAATTAATTACATTGGTAGTATCTATCTCAGGTGGTCTGATCACAATTGGACAGGGTTAAATACAAGAAGGAACAGGGTTCATATCGATCCAGTCACTCAAACCACACTCAGAGATGTGCTGTGTTCTATGTCCTATAGAGTGACCACTTGTTAAGATATAGTACACATTCACTGCACTAAACTAAGGGCGCTTGTTTTTAGATTTTCCTCTATAGTGGTCACCAGAGTTGTATTCAAGATGCGTAATGCTGATCAGATCACTCAAGATGGATGTTAATACCAGGCAAAAACAAGTGTCCTCATCTGTCTTTCACTTTTTAACAGGACGTTCCTCCCTCTTCCCCATTGATGACGGACTTCTGGATGACGGTCATGGCAACCAGGGGGTCCCGGGGGTCATGGGGTCTCCTCACTGTTACCCCCATCAGAACGGGGAGCGCATCGAGAGGTTCTCCCGCAAAGTGTTTGTGGGCGGTCTGCCTCCTGACATCGATGAAGGTTTGTGGACAATATGTTTCAATATGTGGACGCATAAATTGTGAAATAATCCAAATGCAATTGCAAATCTTGCATTACAGTTTGCATTTTCGACTTCCCTTTTCGCTTTGCTCACTTGCATCAATCGAAGTGGGAAGATGCTGATACAAGTGAAAAGCTTTTGGCTAATAGTGAATATTGATATATTGCTGTTAGCAGGGGATGAGCCCTATTTGGGGTGAAAAAGACATCATTGTTTATTGTGCCAAGAAGGTTGCACTGTCTGTTCATTCAAACCAGCAGTTGCTTTCAGTACAGCCTGATTAACGCCATTGATCAAAGCAAAATTGGGCGGGAAAAGGTTTTTGTATTGTTTGTAGAATCACAAGACCCCTCATTCGTTCCCAGTTCTTTTCATTCTGCCCAGATGTAAGAAATACAGAATATACCAAAATAATATTAGAATAATTCTAAAACTACACATACTGTATTATTGTACTCATCCATATGTTGAAAGCAGGAATGCATTGTGTTTGTACAACTCCTCTGTTTTTGTTAGTTATATTATATGATATTAGATACTGTATGTTTAACAATAACGCATTGCCAGCTACATGTAATAAGGGTTTTATAAAAGCACTACGCTGCATGAAGGCCAGCATTGAGACACATCTAATCTAAAACCTCCGTCGGGTGCAGATCTGCAGACAAAATGGCTGCTGCTGATGAGAGATGCTGATTTACTGTCATTCAGAGGAGGATTTGGGGAAAATTTCCATATCAGTGAACTTGCAGACATATACCAGGGTTTGCTTGGTGATCAGGGACCACACCGGATTTTCCAGCGTTTAAGTTCTTAACGTCTGATGATTGATTTTCTCTGCTTATTCAGGTTAAAATCATTATGTGTCTTTATGAAAAGGTATCTGCAACAGTTCCTGCTGCTCTCTGTCTGATTGTCATGATCTCATCTTTCCCACAGATGAAATCACAAGCAGTTTTCGGCGCTTCGGTCATCTGGTTGTTGACTGGCCACACAAAGCGGAGAGCAAGTCTTACTTCCCCCCTAAAGGTACTTCTAGAATTACCACATTCAAGCCACAGAAACCTGCATGTGCTTACTGTATAGACACTATACAGTAAGAACTATTAGATTTCTCTTTCCATTGCACAAGTACATTTGAAGCATACTAATTTAAATGGTTTAAATTGGTTCTTGTGATCTATAGTTTTTATTAGTTCAGTCAGAAATCATATGTTTCACCGAGCTTGGGTTATGGTTACAGTGATTGGCTGTTGTGGGCTTTTGTATAGGTTATGCCTTCCTCCTGTTCCAAGAGGAGAGCTCAGTTCAAGCACTGATCGAAGCTTGTCTGGAGGAGGACGGGAAACTCTACCTGTGTGTGTCCAGCCCCACCATCAAAGACAAACCCGTGAGTCCACATACACACACATGTAATAAGCGTAGTCAACACATCAAAATAGGTGTGCTTCTTTAAAGGGCACCTACTATGCAAATTTCAATTTTACATGTTGTTTAAAGATAAATGTGTGTTGGCAGTGTTTTTACACAGCCACCTTATAATAGTAATAATAATAAAAAAGCTAAAAATCCACCCATCCACCAAAATATAAATCACCTGAAAACGTAAAATCTCAAAATTCATCACTTGAAACCCATTTTCAGCAAACAATCAAAAAACTAGAAAACAGTCCAAGGTCAAAAACGCAAAGAACCAAGGAAAACACAAGAACAATGAACAAGGGCATGGCTTTGCATCAATAATCAGTGTATGAGAGAGGGTGAGGGCTTCTTTTATGAACCAACCAATCGGAACATGACACATGAAATCAAGGAACCAATGGGGATACACTAAACATTTTTTTAAAATGCAGTAAAAGCGTGTAGTCATGTACACTGTGTGAAATGTGGAATCTGTATGTTTTTGTCAGGTCCAGATTCGTCCGTGGAACCTGAGTGACAGTGATTTCGTGATGGACGGATCTCAGCCGCTGGATCCCCGCAAAACCATCTTTGTAGGAGGAGTGCCACGTCCACTGAGAGCTGGTACGACAAATACACAACTCGATGTTGTATTTGTTATAAATAACTGCATATGATGTAAACAGTGGGAAAAATCACAACAAAGTAATTAATAAATGTTGCTGTTTTCATTACTACTTCAAAAAAGGTAGTTGTTAAACAACAAAAAAAGTGTGTGTGTAATAATATATTATTCTATTCAATAGTTTTAAATTTTGTAATGAATTAATTGCATTTTAACAGATTTTCAAATCATAAATAGACTTTAATGGTTTGTTTCTCTGCAGTGGAGCTGGCGATGATCATGGACCGCTTGTATGGTGGAGTATGTTATGCGGGTATTGACACTGATCCAGAGCTGAAGTACCCAAAGGGGGCGGGGCGTGTGGCCTTCTCCAATCAGCAGAGCTACATCGCTGCCATCAGCGCCCGATTCGTCCAGCTGCAGCATGGCGACATCGACAAACGGGTACATAGACAGTATTTCCATGTTTGTTAGAGATTAATAACATACAGAATAGCACACTACCATACTACTTTTAGTATATCAGTATTGTATAGTATGCATACTGTGCATAGGATGCTTTTTTTACATTTTATTTTCTCTGTAACTACAAAAGTCACTTGCTATGACAAAATGTGCAGTATAGCATATGCCACAATGCAACTAATATTTCTACATATAATATGTAATACATTATATAACTACATGTAAGAATTATACCAAATCTCAAAAATCTCAAATCTTTTGAATAATGCACATTATAATCTTCCTGTTTTCTGGGGGGGGCATGCGTGGACCGAGCCAGGCCCTCACCCTCACTAGGGTTCGGGGTCCGTCGTTCTCCCGGCTCGTTAGGGTTAGTCGAATGTCTAAAGTGGACTGTTAAAATAAAGTGTAGCCACTTTCATTTATTTATTTTCAAACAATATAAAATTGCATAAATTATTCTTGAACTAAGAAGGTTACATAAAATGATGTTACAGAGTACAGATTACAGAGTAATACAGTAATACTTTACTGTTTCAGGAGAAGAGTAATTTAATTACTTAGCAATGCGTTATGCCAGATAGTGATCATGTTGTACTGTTAGCTATATCAGCCACTGTACTTTACCGGAATTTAAATCAAACAACCATGTTTCTCTTATTAATGTTCCACAGGTGGAGGTGAAGCCGTACGTGCTGGACGACCAGCTGTGTGACGAATGTCAGGGGGCACGCTGTGGTGGAAAGTTCGCTCCGTTCTTTTGCGCCAACGTCACCTGCCTGCAGTATTACTGCGAGTTCTGCTGGGCGAACATCCACTCCCGCGCTGGCCGCGAGTTCCACAAGCCGCTGGTCAAAGAGGGAGCCGACCGTCCCAGGCAGATACACTTCCGCTGGAACTAAAGACCGGAACTCCGGGAGCGCCGGGAACGGCAGCATGCAAGACAGCGCAGAAAAAACACATCTGCGGGAAAAAAAAATGATGCTTAGTTTGGCCCCTGAACCCAAGCTGTCAGTATAGAGTACATAACCGTATACAGTATATAGAGAATATATATGACTATAAATATATAAATATATCTTTATCTTTTGTAGCAGCCAGAAACACTACAAGCCTCAGTTTATTTCACCAAACCACTTCTTTCTCCTCCCTCCCTGTACATCTCAGGCTCGGAACAGAGTTTTTGTGGTACGTTCATGTTTTTTAAAAAGGAGATTAAGAAAAAAAAGAGATTGATTTTTTGTAGTTTTTTCAAATTATTTTTATATGTGAGATTTAAAAAGTAGAAACGAGAATGTTTTCGCTTGGGGGGGCAGCCTGTCTGTTCTGTTCATTCGTTCTGTCCGTCGTGTGTCCGTCTGCTGCTAAATCCCCCCCTAGTGGGCAAAGTGCGCAATTGTCTCTGGAAAACCCTTGATGACGCAATCTCTGATGCCTGCCCTGGATCTCGAACCAAAGGTAGCAAAACGCGCGGCCTGAAAATGAGACGTTCGCCGCGGAATATACAAAACAAAAAAAATTATAAGAGTAATATTTCGCCCCCTTAATGTTTCGCTCCAATGTGCTCTTAGCAGGAATAGGAATGATTCAATAACGAATTACTGAGACTTTCCATTTTCCACTGGCAAAAAAAAAGACAATACCTCAGAATATTAATCCGGCTTGTTATTGCTCTACTCTTGCAATTTAATCACAAGCTATAGAAGAAGCTTTGCTGCTATATAGGATATAACGAATAGATAGTGTCGGTGTTCTATGTAATGCCATTGTGACGTCACTGGCGATGTCATACACAGAAATGCAGTCCGTTTCCTCTCGCACGGCATGGCCGATCGTCGCCATGGAAACACAGAATGTGAAAACTTACGTGCATGTTTGTGGCTGTACATCATTTGCATGCAGTGTAAAGGTTACCAGCACATATAAGAAAGAAAAAAAAAAACACAAACAAAACATGATGCATATTAATGATAAACAGAGGAATTTATGTAGCATGAGGCGAAAAAAAGGTCAGACACTTATAAGATATATATAAGATAATCAATACTAATTAACGAAAGGAAAAAAAAAATCTGTGTAAAATTCTTCGTAAAACCTTTGCATGCGTTGTTGTGATGATTCCTTTACGAACTTATTACGAGAGAAGTGATGTTAGTTTTTAGAGTAGTGAGTTCTGCCATTTTGTAACTCAATAATTAGTCAAGAGACGGTGTGCTGTCCTGTGGTTTTCGTGTCTCGTCTTCGTGCCGTGTGAGTCTAGTTATGAATTGAGGTTTAAGTTCTACGATCTAGAGGATCGTCTCTCGACATTTAACCTTTGCCCTTCCTGAACACCCCTGAATGCCACCCCTCGTATTGCGATAGAGAGCAGGACTTTGATATGTGTAGTTCGTAGGAATTTGCGAAGGAATCGTACCCGTGGTCGTTGTCTGTGCATGGTGGGCGGAGCCTAGTACCACGTTTCGTAGTTTAATCAACAGATGAAATATATCAGTAAGAACAGACCCAGAGAAAAGAGAGGAGAGAGATGTCATGAAAGAAACCCTGTCGCGAATATTTTTGTAGCGTTAGCATTTTTGCTCGGATCAGTCTTATGGACAATCTCAACAGAAGCAATGGTGTCGCGACCAGTCGTTCGGTACTGTACCGCTCTTTCTGTCTGTCTGTCTGTCTGTCTGTCGTTCTTTTTGCACTCTATCTATTCTTGAGTTCTCGGGTTTGGTGCCCTTGTCGTACTGTGGAGTTTGTGTATGTGATTTAACCCTTCAAGTGTCAACAGTAAGCTGAGATTGCGTGTTTATTTATTGCTTATACAGTATGTGTGTATTTATTTGTCAACGTGTTTCCAGACTCTCGAGGACTCGTGATGCACTACCTTTTCGGTTTTTCTCCTCTCTTTTCTCCTTTTAGAGAACCAATCCCTCTTTTCCTGACGTTTGGAGTCGAACGCAAATTTTTTTATTTTGTATCATATCACCTTTTTTTGTATACTATTTGGTTGTGGAAGAATTGCGACCTTTTTTTTAAGTCTATTGGATAATTTAAATATCTTTATTTTTTGCATAGTAACTTATTTGATTGTGTAAGACGCTGGACCCAGATTCTATTTAACGATGACGGCGATCTGCCGTGTACTCGGAGTAAGTAGCGAAGGCGAACCTGGGAGGTAAACAAGATGGCCGCTGCATTGTTATCGTCATCGGCGTCTTTCTCTCTGTCTGTAACGAGTCATGCGCTCCATTTTCCGTGTTCAACACTGTTGCTTCGTACGTGTATGTGTGGGTTTTCGTTGTCGTTTTGAAAAATCATATTTATTTGACTATTTTTGTAGACAGATAATTATTTGATTTAAATTGTATTTTTCTATTTCCTCTCTCACTTGATTTGCCCACGTATTTATGGTTACGTTCACACTCAGCGACGCGCTGGAAGATGCAAAAGGCAGTTTCTTGAATCATCCGTGCAGTTGTGTGTGTGAGCGAGCGAGTGTGTGCACACAAATCTATTTATGTATTATTGCTTAGCACACATCGATTTGATTACTATTTAAGTTGGTCGTGTATTTAATTTGAAAGAAGGAAGCATTGAGGGTTCTACTATGTTCATGGAAAACACTTGAGACTCTCCCTGGTTAGATGGAGGGGTATCAGCCCTCCCCTCACTGATACTCAGAAACTTGAATATAACACATTTTGAAAGGCTTACTAACCTCGAATCTGTGTTGTGACGTGCAATACTGTTTCTAATGTTTGTATAAAAAAGTGAGAATTGCAGTGTATACCTTTTTAATGCAGATTTATTTTTTTCATTGCATATTTTGCAAATTTCTGATTCACAGTGTCATTTTTTACTGTCAGAAAAGATGAAACCCCTTTTTTTCATTGCAACTATTTTTAAATCCAGATATCTTTGTACTGATGTAAATGATTGTAGTTATTTTGGATAGTGTTTTGCTAACAAAAGGAGAAACTTTTTCATGCATATTTCTATTTCTTTTTTGTTTGTTGGTTTGTTTCTTGTTTTTCTTGTTTTTTTTATTATTTTACTCTAATAGTAGCAAAATATTTGGGATAATTTTTCATATATGTCATTAATATTATTTTGTATTTTTATGTGGAAAGATATGAATATATAATTTTATGATGCTAACTGCTAAAATATTATTTCAATTTGAATTATTTTTAAAGCTAAAATCTTTGTAATATTGTTATTGTTCTAGTTTCTAAATCAAGTTTGTGTATAGATTCACACAAGTGGTTTATGAAGTGTTCAGACTGTAATTATTACTGAATGGCTCTTTGATATGCAAACTGAATATCATGTTGTTCCTTATTTTGATTTGTTTTGTATTTAAATGGGGTGTTGATTACAATCTTTTTCTTTCATTTCCTAAATAAAGACCCATTCTGTTCAGACACAAGCCGCGTCACATCTGTATTCTTTTGTATGAAGTATCTGAAATTAGCTTGGTCTGGGGTGTTTTTATTGGTTATTATTTCCCCCCCTACATTTTGTAAAAAACTGTATTAGTTGCACGTAATGGAAAGGAGAAAACACTTTCTATCGCTCTATAGGGATTTTTATTCGCAGCTCCTTTTTCCATCAGCCTTCAAGCGCCCCCTGGAGGAAGAAGTTCAAAATCAAGCCACCGCCAGAACCCTTCCTAGAGATATCTGAGCTATCGAGGAAGAGCCTTGGTGAGAGAGGTAAATCGTCTCAAAGATGTCGACATGTTGAACTCCGCAAAATCAGGTTCTGCGGAGGAAGAAGCACCTTTGTGTTGTACAAGGAGAGTTTTGTTGTTGTTATATACTTAATTAATGTAATTATTTCAAATTGTTCAAAACAAAATTCAATAGTAAATTACATGTTTTCAAAGCGTCTATTATTGATTTTCTACAAGTTATAAATAGTTTCATAGTTTATGATTCATTTTAGACCTTTATTGAAAACCCATAAGAAAGGTATAGATTATTGATTATTTATCTCCTTGTAAGACACAACAATTAAGCAAAAAAATTACATTGCCCGAACTGAAAAGATGCACCACATGCTGCAAGGACTTTCACTGCCCGTTCTGTAGTTCAGCTTTGTTCCATTCAACAAAGTTGAGCAAGGTCAAAACCCATTTAGTTTAATAGTATATTTATCTTAATGTTTTTCATAGGCCATTGTAAATGCACAGGCTGTTCGACAGAATGTCTCCTTGCGGGAGGCTGAGAAGATCTTCCTTTCTGGTCCAGATTATAACTACAGGTCAGAGAAGAATATGATTTATTTTTGCACAATGCGCATTGCACCCTTTTATTTCTGGCATTTTTGCTAACACAACTGTGATTTGTCTCTGAGAACTGTTTTCGTGAAGTGGAAGAATTTAACAGAAAGATTGACAAACAAGAGTCACATGTCTCATGAGTCGTTTGGCTCTCTTTATTTTCTACAACTTAACAACATTGCATAAGTGTTAAGCCAGGCATATATGTTATAGCTGAACATGCTTAACATATATTAGTCATTTCTCTCTCTCTCTCTCTCTCTCTCTCTCTCTTTCTCTCTCTCGGGAGTTGAAGCACAGAGCCATTCTGTCCATGCAGCGGCTGATGGAAAAGCAGGATCTCTGCAAAAATGACATAAATAAATATACATTCTTAAATCATATTTGAGTCTTGTCTTGCCTCTTTACAACCTTCAAAATATCTGGCTGTAATTTAGAGATTGCATTATTAGTTAAATTATTATAAATTTAGGTAGGTTAATCAATATACAGCATATTTTAAGAAACCAAGATTTTGAAGTTAATCAACTTTTTCATTGTTCAAAAATGTATATAATTTTTTATTTTTTTAATAATTATTTATAATTTGTTTCAATTGTAACTCAACACAGGTTTTGCAGACTTTGTAATTAACATCTGATGCATTTTGAATCGCATAAAAAAAAAAAAACTATCTTGATACTGTGTACAAACATTACTACACCATGGTCCTCGATCTGCGGCCCTGAAACAGCAGCCGCCATTAAACCACCCGGTTGCTAGATGGCGCTGTCATAAAAAAAGCTAGGATCCTAGAACTGCGGTACTAAAATGGTACAGGAACACCCTTCTCTCTCTGGAGCTCAGCCACAGTGATCTTGGGTTCCCTGTCAGTCGGTCACTCCGAGTCACGTCGGTGACTGACGAATAGGAATCTCTTTTCGAGATGTCCAATCTACTTCACGTAAAACATGGCAATGAAATTGGTATACACTGATTAACATCCAGCTGCAACCGGTCACTTCGGAACCGAGACCTTCTATGAAGATGGTGTTCCTGAGCCTTTTTACTTACCTGACGGAGACAGGGCTGGTGTCACGGCATAGCAGCGGTGCAGCAGGTCTCCAGGAATGCTTTTGTATTCGCAGATGCCTCTACCACAGGGTGGGGGCCACGAACAACGGGCATGCAGTGTCAGGGGTTTGGGACCCCATCTGCAGTGGCATATCAATTGCCTCGAGCTGCTAGCAGTACGTCTAGCTCTGGGTCGTCTCAAAGAGCACTTACAGGGCTGTCACGTACTAGAAATGATGGTGTAGAACCATGTCAAGGATGATCAGAAGAAATGGACAGCACCTCAGTTAAATATATGAGTGTCACAGCAAAGGGTCTGAATACTTAGGACTATGTGATATATTTGAGTTTTTTTTTTTTTTAATAAATCTATTATAAAAATTGAAGGGGGCCTGAATACTTTCCGTACCCACTGTATATAAATATACCTATGACTGTTACTAAACGGTAATGTTAATCTGGATGAATCGAACCTGACATTGTGCCTGGCCCCGCCTCAGCAAGGTTGCTTAACCTGAAAGCGAAAGGAAAGTGAAACTGTGGTTAATGGTGTTGTTTATAAGCATCGACTCAAACAAGGTAAAACCCTTACGCGCAGATTTTGTTTTCAGCGTTTTAAAATAGCAAAGGAAATGGAAAGTTGCGGAAACTCTGTGTATGTGTGTTTGTTTTAAAGATAAATCATTCAAATGTAACATGAGAACCTTTCAGAAGTTGCTAAATGACAAGCTCAGATGAATAAAGATCAAGTCCTCTAAGAAAATAGCATGACGTGAAGATAGCATCATAAGAACCCGACCAATTTCCCCTTGTAGGAAAATTATCCAGCAGACCTAATGGACCACTTATAACATGTTTTTGCAGTTGTTTTTTGAAATACAATTTACCATTTTTCTTAATGTCACAAATACGTGACATCAATATTCCACCTACTGTTATAATGTTAAAAGCCTCATGTGACAAATGTCACCACAATATCTTTGTAACTTGTTTTATATAATTTTGTTCAAGAAATGTATTAAAACCAAATTGTTTAGCAACAAAAACAAACATTTTTGCTTATACTGCGAGGTGCTACCCAGACAGACCACCCTTTTGGAAATGTTGTCATGACAATAAAAATGCAATCATTGTAACATGACTGAACCTGGGTGTTGATTATATGTGACCTAGGGACTTCTTGGGTTGAAAGCGAGGGATAATGCTTTAAAAGGACCTTTCCAGGTGTGTTTGTTAAGGCATCTGGAAAAACATTGCCATGAGTCAGTCAAGTGAAACCAAAGATAATGTCACATCCAGCCATAAGGACAAAAACAGAGGTGGCTATTCTTCTGATCAACAAACGTTCAATCAAGCCGAAAGGTAGTTTCACATTAGTTCGAATAGTATAATGTTTCAAGAGGTTTTTTTGTATTTCATGATATTGACTTATTTGTAGTGTTGAAGTTAATCAGCAGAAGAGAGCTTCTTCTCCAGTGTTTAGTCATGTTTCTATGAAGAGTACTGCATCAATGGATCCTCCCGTTAAATTCCAGGAGGAAGATCAAAGGTATAACACATTTATTCAGAAAAGTGGAACCACTGACAACATAAAGCAACATTCATGCATTTCACCCATTTTAGTCAAGATAATTTAATACAGAATTATTTCTATGATTCTTCTTTGAGTATGATTACCAAGTGAACTTTAGTAATTCAAGCTGTTAATGTTACGTTCACTTTTGTTGTCATTTCCCATGTGCTCTGTGTTTTCCTCTTGTGACCTAGTTTTGTTAATTACGTTTTCCTTTTAGGTGTGTCCCGCTCGTTGATTGTCTACCCTACTTAAGTTGCTCCCTGCGTCTCAGTGTTGGTCTGTCATTATCGTTGCATGTGCTCCTGTGAATGTTATGTTTGGATTTGATATTTGGATACTACTCCACGTTTTGATTTATCATTAAAAAACTTTGTTTATTTATGTCTGCTCCACGACTCCTGTGCTCTCCTTCGCCTTGAACCATTGTAACAGTTAATTTTTTTTCAGTATTTTAATACAATTCATTTATTCAGTAGTATCCAATGAATTTGTGTTATTTGTGAAATGCCATACCAATTAAGCTGCACATAATTATACACGACTCTTATTTATGAATTAGGCAGTTAATAATAAATTACTGTATGACTGTACTGTATGAATTACTGTACAGCTAATAAACTACTGAATGTTCTGTTGTGTCATAGTCTGCCAGGAGATTGGCTCAGTTCGTCTGCCCACACCCATGTGTCTGTTCAGAGCAACTGGTCAATGGAGCCACCAACTAATCTCCACACGGTTGATTCTCCCATCCAACAACAGTATGTAGGGATTTGTTTGTACTGATTTTGCCTGATTCTTAAGAGCACTCATAAATTCTTAATCCTTTTTTTCAATTTGAATACTTTGTTCTGAATGCAGAGAGCAGCCTACAGAATTGCACCACCAATCACCCCCAAAGACACAAATGGCTATTGCTGCTATTTTGCAGGTTAGCTTTTATCTATTTATTTTTTTACATTTGAAAGATTAAAACAGTCAATGCAAATCCTCCTTTTTGTCTTAGCAACTTCAATGCAATGTGATCACTTTTGTAAAAAAGGAACTGAGAAAAATCTACAGCGTTTTGAACCCTGATCTCTCAGATTGTATAGAGTCCACCGGATGAAGACGAAGGTGCTCTTGAAGCCAAAGAAGCAACAGTAAAAATCACATTGCATATTTTGAAGTGTATGAAGGAGCAAAGCCTCTTTGACAAACTAGTTCAATGTAAGTATGTTTATTATGGGTAGAGGGAACTTGTCGAACTCAACAAAATCAGGTTCTGCATGGGTAGAACATACCCTGGTGAAAAATAACTGCACTACAATGAATTTGAAATACATAGTATTTTAAAGTATTTTGAAAAGTACACTGCAAAAAATGCTTTCTAAGACTATTTTTTTTTTGTCTTATTTCCAGCAAATATATATTACAATTCTCAAATCAAAAAGATTTTTTCAATGAAAACAATTACGTTCTTGTTTTCAGAAAAAAACAAGCTAAACTTAAGTGAGTTTTTAGCTTGGGGTAAGCAAAATAATCTTGTTTTCTGTTGGAAATAAGAATATTTTGCTTACCCCATTGACAGATTATTTTGCTTGTTCTAAGCAAAAAGTTTGTTGAAAACAAGACAGTAATTCTTTCATGTCTTTAAAATTCTTCTTGATTTCAGAATATTAAGATATTTGGGCTGGAAACAAGACAAAAAAAATCTAGTCTTAGAAAGCATTTTTTGCAGTGTAAGAAGTTTTTTTTTACTTAAATATATTGTTTGTTTGTGTTTTTAAGTACAGACAAAGAGGAGTAACAATTTTTTTCTTCTTCCTTACAGTATATAGTTTATGAAATTGATGCTTGTCAGCAAAAGCTTAAAAACTATTTGAAGAACAGGAGCCAGTGTATATTTGAAGGTATTGCTAAGCAAGGAAATCCATCCCTTCTCAACAAGATCTACACAGAGCTCTACATCACAGAAGGAGGGATCGGAGAAGTCAATAATGAGCATGAGGTGAGACAGATTGAGACAGCATCTTGGATGCCAGAGACACAGGAAACACCAATCAAATGCAATGACATCTTTAAAGCCTTACCTGGACAAAACAAACCCATCAGAATGGTGCTGACCAAAGGAGTCGCTGGCATTGGAAAAACAGTGTCTGTGCAGAAGTTTGTTTCGGACTGGGCTGAAGGAAAAGCCAACCAAGATGTTAATTTTGTGTTTCCCTTGCTTTTTCGAGAGCTGAATTTGATTGACAAAAGGCAGTACACACTAGAGCAACTTGTGTATTTGCTCTTCAGAGAAGTTGAGGGACTCAAACTTTCAAACTTTGATAACTACAACGTCATATTCATCTTTGATGGTTTGGATGAGTGTAGACTACCTCTTGATTTCAGGAACAATAAAAGGTGCTCTGATATAACAGAACCAGCCTCTGTGGATGTGCTGCTGACTAATCTCATCAAGGGGAATCTACTTCCTTCAGCTCTCCTCTGGATCACCTCTCGACCAGCAGCAGCCAGTCAGATCCCTCCTGAGTGTGTTGACCAGATCACAGAGGTACGAGGGTTCAATGTCCCACAGAAGGATGAGTATTTCAGGAAGAAAATATTTGATCAGAGTCTGGCCAGAAGAATCATCTCACACATCAAATTATCAAGGAGCCTCTACATCATGTGTCACATCCCAGGCTTCTGCTGGATCTCATCCTCTGTTCTATGATGAGTGACAAAGAGAGTTATCAGATCCCCAAGTCTCTAAATGAAATGAACACACACTTCCTGATCTTCCAGACATTACAGATGAACGATAAGTACAAGGAACTACATCACTTGGATCCACACAACATCCTGTCACTTGGAAAACTGGCTTTCCAGCAGCTACGGAAAGGTTATGTGATCTTCTATGAAGAAGACCTGACGGAGTGTGGCATTGATGTCAAGGATGCATCACTATATTCAGGACTTTGCACCTAGATCTTCCGAGAGGAGTTTGGCCTGTAGCAAGAGAAGGTCTTGCAGGTTTTGTGCATCTGAGTTTCAAAGAATATCTTGCAGCTTTGTTTGTTCACGTTCACTGGTTCACAACTCAAAAGCCCAGTAGTGATGAATTTAAGATACCATTTCAAGACACAGGTTTCAGAGAGCTCTGTATGGATTCATCTCTGTTGGACCTACACAAGAGTGCTGTGAATCAGGCTTTAAAGTCGAGAAATGGGCACTTTGACTTTTCCTCCACTTCCTCCTTGGCCTTTCACAGAAGCATAGTGAGACCTTGTTTCAACACCTTTCTATTCAAATAGGACACATCACAACCAGCAATGACAACACAGTCACATACATAAAAGAAAGGCTTGGGATAGGTCTTAGTCCCGAGAGATCCATCAATCTATTTCACCGCCTCAATGAACTCAACGACCACTCTCTTGTCAAGGAAATACAAAGGTACCTTCACTCTGGAACACTTTCAATGGAGGTGCTTTCAAATGCGCAGTGGTCAGCTCAAAAAAGGTGCAGTTCTGAAGATATAATAAGAGGTTTGTTTGATCATTTTTAAGATTGTCTTCATGTAAACTGACAAAGAAAAGCTGTTCAGCTTTGGCTTCTATTCTCGAGTCCAATCCCAATGTCCTGAGAGAACTGGATCTGAGTTTCAATGAGATTGGCGACCGTGGCATGAAAAGTCTCTGCTCTGGGCTGAGAAGCCCACATTGCAAACTAGACTCACTTAAGTACATTTCTGATCTCTATCTTAATAAATCTTGATTCTAACACATGTCATAACACAGGTGGTGAATGGCTATTCCTCTCCATTGTATTCTTCTAGGCTGGAGTTTTGTGGACTGAGAAAAGACAGCTGACAATGATGTACAGGATACTGGGATGAAGCAGCTCATGAACTCACTGAAGGATCCATCCTGTAAACTTGAGAAATTAAGGTTGTGCTTGATTTATTAAATTTTCACAGCACCTGATTGGACTGTTTGAGTCTTTTGTGTAAAGTACATGAGAAGTAGCAGAAATAAATGCATAATTACCAAACATAAATACCAAAAAAATATATAACTACATGATTATCATCGAATCATAACTAAAACTTTTTGCTGTGTTGTCCAGGCTGTTGTGTTGTAGACTGACAGATAAGGGTTTCTCATCTCTGGCTTCAGCGCTGAGATCAAACCCCTCTGGCCTGAAAGAGCTTGATTTGAGCAAAAATTTCCCAGGATGCACTGGAATAAAGCAGCTTTTTACAGTCCTTGGAGAAAACAGTGCTCTCGAAAAATTGTGGTCAGTATTTCCCAGAGGCAACGGTATAATGTGTGATGATCAGTACCCTTTTATAGATTATAATTGTTCTAAATTCTTTATGAGTCTTGTGACCTCACTCCGGATATGTGTGCTTTGGCAGCTACAGGTCTAAACCAAAACTTAAACCTGAAGAAGCTGAACCTAAGCAACAACAACCTAAAAGATAAAGGTGTTCATTTGCTCTGCCTTGGGCTACAGGAAAGCAGCTGTGCAATAAAGACTTTAAAGTAAGATCAAATAATTATTTATGATTTAGGAAAAAATTCACAGAGTTGTGATAACGTTTTTTTTCCCCTCTCTTTTCATTTTAGACTATCCCACTGTGGTCTCACTGACAACAGCTGCCAATTTCTGGCTTCGGTTATTAATCAGTCTGTATCTGTCGAGCTGGACCTGAGAAGAAACACTATCAGCCAGCAGGCGGAGCAGTTTCTGAGTTCAATATCAAACATCAACCTTTTATTCTAGTTCATTCAAGGGTAGTTTCACAGTTTTCCAGGTAAATAAGGAAGTTCCTGCAGACTGTGGAGACTGTGGATATGTGTTGTTGGTGGAGGAAATCCTGAAATAGTATAGAATGTAAAAAGAATGGATTGAGAATTAGAGGTTTTAGTAGAGTGTTTAGGGTATGATTGCTGTAGCTTTAGTGTGACCTCACTGAGAAATGCTGGAGGTGTGTCTTTCAAGTGGGTGGTTAAAAACTCTTTCCACAAGTAAATCAGGAATGCTGAAAGATCACTGCAAACATCTTGCAGAAATGCACTCATTTAGAGAGACCGATGAACGGAGAGGGTAGGAGAGAGAACGAAGCATGGAGACAGATAAAGAGAAGTCAGACAGAGTCACAGCAGTACAGAGGGAGACATGATTATGACATATATGTATCTGCTGCAGACATTCATTTAATCAGGGCCGCGAAAACAATCCTGCGACAGAAACTGGCAAGTCACTATTTTTTTGTTGCTTACAACATTTATTAAATAGGTTCTGTTTAATATTGTATGTGTTTAAACATCGTTAATATTGTATCTGGTCATCAGTCATGATATTGTGATTGTGGGATAACTGCGTTTTCATTTAGAACCATTTGTTGAGCTTTTCAAAGATTAGATATGTGTATATATATATATATATAATGTATATATACACAATATTTATTTATGTATTTTGCTTTATTTGTTGGTAGAATAAGGTCTTGTTTTTTCATGTGTTAAGAAAAGATTCAAATCATTTACTCACCCTTGTGTTGTTTCAAACCCAAAATATAAAATGAAAATAAATAAATAAATGAAATGTAAAGGTAACAGCTCAAGGTTTTGCCCTGTTTCTCACACAGATCTTTTGCAAGGCTTTGAATAGTCCACCACAAGTCATGTGGAACACTATTATGGTAGCATTTTCATTCTGTGCTACACAAAAGAAAGACATCTAAGAGTTCGTAAATATGAGTTTTAATTTTTGGGGTGAATTTTTCCTTAGCAGACTAAAGTTGTCATGGTAACAGTGTTTGTCTCTCCAAGGAGGATGTTTGGTAGTATCGTTTCACACTTCTGCTGCATGTCACAGATGTTTTATTGCATTCACCATCACAAACCGGATTTAAGAGCGTATAAATGAGTTACGGTCCAAGCTGGTGTCACAGCTGTGCTTGCCTCATCAGACAGTAAAGATATGAAGGACAAAATTTCTGAATGGTGGGATGATTTCTGATGCTTTTTGTTGATAGAGATTCACTTAAACCTTATCTCTGTATCTGAGCAGCACAGCTTACACAAATCTACAGCTGCGTGGTCTGCGTGGTTTTCCAGAATGCTTTATTTCACATGTGCTCGTTTGTTCTTCTGTGTATTTCCAGATGTCTTTTGCTTTTTCTTTACAAACTCAGATAATGAAAGTTCAATTTCATGACTCAAAATCTGTCCAAATATTACAAAAAAGCCTTACAACATTGTCTCTGTGGGTGTACTTATTATGCAAAAAGGTGGGTAGAAAAAACAACTTCATGATATATTCTTTAGAAATTTAACTGCAGTACATACATTCATTTTATTTTAAGGATGCTTATTTTACTGAAAAACAATACAAAGTTTATTTTGGCAGTATTAACGCAACAACAGATGACATCATTTGTACAAGAACCAATATCTTCAAAGTCTTACACTCATGTTGCTTTCTGATGTAGTTCAGTGATGTTTTAGCTCTGGAATGAGCCTCAGACCCATTAGCATATCATTATTCAGAAAGGCCTATGAGAGGACTTCTGCCACATGCCATACATCTGATCTGATGTCAAGGGTTCACACACACAGTTCATGTAATCGCATGCCAGTGCACATCTGAATTCTTAAGGACATGATATGTGATCTTTTTGGAATACTTGGATAAAGTCAGATGTGTAATCCTAATAAGCTACTCATGTACTCATTTTCATATTGAAAACACGTGCTGAGAAGCTGTGCAGTCTTGTTTTAAGTTTAGTACAATGCATGCATTATTTTACGAATATTTTTGCCTGTTTCAAGACTGGGCAAGTTCTACATTTTTAAGAGACTCAGTATTGTGTTTTATTTCTGTTGTGCTGCATGTAAACTTGGCTCTGGGCAAGTTTCCCCTGTTGATCTGAAATCTTTAGTAAATGTTTACATTTTATAACATCTGATATGATCCAATAAAAAGCAAAAAATAAACACATGCACTTAATGTATACATTTATAAGATTTATATTAGATTTGCTTTTTTTCTTTGTAATTTAATGTACAAGTTACAAATAATATCAGTTTTTAGGTGTGGTCAGCAAACAGTCTAAACAATAAAACGGTCTGTTATGAAGTTCAAAGACAGAAACATCCTCTTCCTCTTAAGATGAAACAGTTTGCCCTTCTGAAAGACCTTGTACAAATACGCTGCTATGAATCTTGTTTAAAGCCTGTGACACACCAAACTGACATCATAGAGCAAACAGGGATGAAAGCTGACTGTGTCTAGGCCAAAATTTGTGTTTGAACACCAAGCTGAAACAGCTCTCCGTACCAGCAGGTGGCAGTAGTCTGTATTAATCATTAGATTAAGACTTTGGATAAATGGATAAAAACAGAGCAGCACTTCCTTACCATCTTGAATATAAATAACCCTGATCAGCTGGTCTTCACTTAATTGCAAATGGTCATGAAAATGTTCACATATTGGAACGCTCAGAAATGATGAAGATGTAATATAACACAAGCCTTCTGTGTGTGCTGCTGCTGTTTCTTGCTTTTTCCACTTTGGTTTTTCTTCTCATGCACTGGTTCACAAAGCTGAACAGCTGATATAAGCCACTGACAGGACCTTTCATCGATGGTGTGGCATGCACCACAGAAACTGGGCAAATCAAAGTGTGTCCTGATCTTAAAGGAACAGTTCACCCAAAAAGTAAAAATGTTGTCTTCGTTGTCTGCAGTACAAAGCAATTTATACAGATTTTGAACTACTCGAAAGTGAGTAAATGATAACAGAAATTACGTTTTTTTTGGAGAACCTTTCCTTTAAAGAAGATTTTTGGCCAAAAACTAAAATTTGTAATTTTGGTGAACAATAGGGTTTCTGTTTAATCCTCCCTCTTCCATTTTTGTGCTTAGGTCAAAGGATGTGGACGATTGTGGGTGTGGTCTGTCTTTCTCAGTGCATTATGGCTCAGCTGCTGGAAGCCAGGACCAAAGGAGCCCTGCCTCAGTTTATTTGCAGCATTCCAGGTTTGCCAGGAGCCCCGGGAAAGAGCGGACCCCCTGGACCTCGTGGAGAGGATGGCCATGTCGGAATCCCAGGAAGAGATGGAAGGGGAGGACGTAAGGGGGAGAAAGGAGAAAAAGGAGAACTAGGTAGAGGAAATTTCCTAAGCAACTGAACTGTTTCTCAGGCAAAGCTAGTCCCTGATGATGTGAAAAATCCTGAAAAATTGGACTGCATGTTGGTGATGTGCACAGACATTCATGAACCCTGCTGATGACGAAAACTGTTACAAGGACAGTGTGTGGAGCGTCGCGAAAGGATACTATACTTTGGGCTTTAAAGGCCAGTGGCTCCCTAGGAACCCTGTTCTAAGGTCTTTTCTTCATGCTGCTCTTTGGTACAGTTTTAGTCTCAGCCTCAGACTGCCCACAGTTTGATGCATATTGCACAGAAAAATAACATCACTGAGGGCTCGTCCAGGATATTTCACCTTATCCTGTTACATAAGATTCTATTTTCCAATCAATATAGAAAATATTGCCATATTTTAAACAAATGCTGAACTAAGATCAGTCTGTTTGAGTCAGTGGTTACCAGTGGTCCTAGAAACCCCCCAGAGAACACTAGAGAACACTTCTAGAGAAAAATATCAATTTTCAAAGTGAAACATAGATTTGAGGTCTTGAAGTCTTTACTAATGAGCCGATTAGTTGAAATGAAGTGAATTCAAGTCAATCACAGGCCACGTTAACATACTGACCTCATGATTGATGTTGCCATAACACAACAAGAGCATTTTGGGTTTTTGTGTGAATTAAGGAAAAAACTGAAAACTAAGAAAATTAACATAAAATGCTAATGTTCATTTTGAAAACAAGAAGCAAAAATTACGGTATCATTTTATAGACTTAATGTGTAAGTTTGGGTTGTAAGTTCCCAAGTGGGATGTTCGATTTCAAGCAGTGTTCTTGATGTTATTTCCAAATATGAGATGGGAAAAGTTGCCTGGAACACAGCATAAACTCTGAAGAAAAGTGGACCTTGAGGGTCAGAGTTGAAAAAGAGAAAGCTTGCAGGAACAGGGGTGTCACATTAAGGAGTGGAGTGTTTAGCACCACTTCTAATCAAACACACCTTGCTTCAGGGCATTTTCTGATTTGTAAAGACAGGTTATCAAACTATGTTAAATCACACACAGATAAACATCCTGTAAGGACGAGTACCAACAAACAAAGGAATTCTTTCTGATGTCAATGACAAATTTATAGTCCTGGGTTCTAGAAAAATCACTGCATTTCAACATTTCCAACCACATCCACATCACAATATGTTACATTCTGAGTATGATGGTTTTTATTAATAAAGGCAGATCATTTGATCTAAATCATTTCAGACTGGGCCAGTGCGATTACAATTTTGTTTGAAAGGATTTTGGCTTAACATCAACAGCATCTTGTGTTTGTTTCAGGCCTCAGAGGTAGAGTCGGGTCGACCGGAAAGCTCGGGGAACGTGGAGAGAGAGGATTCATTGGGAAGCGTGGACCTGAAGGTGATCCTGGGGATTTAGGGCCTCCTGGTCCTCCGGGACGTCTCGGACTAAAGGGTGACAAGGGCCAGCGAGGCCCTCGGGGGGAACCAGGCATCTGCAGATGTGGAAGTTTGGTTCCCAAATCCGCTTTCTCTGTAGGCATCACCAGCAGCTACCCCACTGAGAAAGCACCTATCAAATTTAACAAAGTCCTGTTTAATGAGGGTGGCCACTACAACACAGAGACGGGAAAATTCATCTGTGCTTACCCAGGAATATATTATTTTTCTTATGACATCACCCTGGCAGACAAGCACCTGGCCATTGGTTTGGTTCAGAACGGACAGTACCGGATAAAGACTTTTGATGCCAACACAGGAAACCATGATGTGGCGTCTGGCTCTACAGTGATGTTTCTCAACCCAGAGGATGAGGTGTGGCTGGAGATCTTCTACAAGGACCAGAATGGCCTGTTTGCTGACCCTGGCTGGGCTGATAGTCTGTTCTCTGGGTTTTTAGTTTATGCAGATACAAACTACATGGATACTTTGGCGGAAGATTACTAGCAGCTGCGTCAACATCATTTAATGTTGCTATCTTGGGTTGGGTCGTAGTAGGTAGTATAGTAACAAGTAATAATAACATAGTAATAATATAGTAATACAAAATGGTTTTGTATTAAGAATCCCGCATTCAGTTATTTTTGTGATTTTTTTAAATGATGATATGTGATATTTTCTAATATTTGTGGTGTTTTCGAAAATGTGACCAGTGTGACTGGCCTCTAACTTGTTGAAATTTATATTTTGTTGTTGCAAATTCAGGAAAATGAAAATGTAGTTATCTTAAAAATCAAAGTGGGATACTTTTTGTTGTATATACAATCCTATATACATCAGGTCCCTAAGATTAAAGGTTTCCACTGAAAATGTTAACGTTTTATTTGGAAGTACGTATTTCCACTTCTTCCATAAATTGAACACACCAGAACATATTCTGACTTAAAAAGCCCGTTTAAAAATATATTTATTTTTAAGTGTGGGTTTTGTTTAGTGAATATTTAATATAAATAAAAAGTGGTTACCCTTACAGAAAAAAAGTAGATATCACATGTTAAAATAAAAGAGGTGCTTTGCACATGTATGTGTTTTTTGTATGTCGTGTCACTCCTCTCTTCATCTCCCTGCACTGGCTCCCAGTTGAAGCGCATCAAATTCAAGGCACTGACGCTTGCATATGGAACGGCTCCCGCTTACTTCAACTCACTGCTACCAATCTACACTCCCTCCAGAACTCTTGAGATCCGCCGGTGGGCGACGCCTCACTGTACCATCACAAAGAGGCACAAAATCTCACACCGTTCCTGGCTGGTGGAATGATCTTCCCATCACTATTCAAAATGCCAACTCCCTTACAATCTTCAAACGATCTCTTTCAACACTATTTGACATAAAATAAAAAACTCAACCCTACTCTTTCTTTCTCTTTCTAGCCTGCACCTATTTGAACATTGCCTGTTTTACGGTATTGTGAGCACTTCCTAAGTTGTTTTTGCCTCTGTATGACTATAAAAGCGATAAAAGCGTGTGCATGTGTAAATGTAATGATCATGAATTTCCACATGGATTCAGATGGGGTTAACATATGTCATGTTAGTGTAAATGTAAAATGTTTGTGTAACTACATTTTTTACATTTAAATATTTACTTACTAAAGATACAGGAGAAATAATAATTTATAATCATGTGAAATATTAGATTGTATTTTACAAAGAGTATATATTTTTAAGTTGCTGATCATTAAAGACCATGTTTGCCATGATAGCTTATGCTACATTACTGATTTGCTGTGTGTATTCATGTCAAAGAATCCAAAGATTTGAACAGAAACTCCCTTGGTTTTATTGTTTCGATGAGTCACTTCTTGAATTCATTTTTATTTGTCGTTAGAGAGTTTGTCAGAGAAAACAGCTCAAACATCTGGACTGTTCTGAGACCTTGACCTGAACAAAAGCTCTGTGGATATTTTTTTTAGAGTAATATAATATTTAAATTATTTTGAAATTTTTACAAATAAATATTTTTTTAATCAAACTAGAAGAAGACAAATCAGATGTATGTTTCAAGGTTAATTTCAGAAGCTTAATAAATAAGAGGATTGGACCAATATGTCCCTGTAATTCTGCACTAAGTGCGTGTTAGTGCGTAAATCCACGCCATGTGTCACCAACTGGATAAGTAATAGTGGGAAAGTTTGTTACAGCAAGACAGATGATTCTGTCTGAGGATAGAAAAGTGAAAACTGAACTGAAGATCAGTGCCTTCACATGAGTAATGCAACAGCAGTACAGATTGGGACAAATATGTGGGAACCAAAGCTTAAATGTCCTCTTTGAGTTCTGATTACAGCCATCTGAACAAGATCAACAAAGAATGTACTCAGTGACTACGTTTACATGCAGCCCATATCCGGGTTATGATCGGGTTAAGGTCGGTATTCGGGTTGCTGAGTTGATCAGAATAACCCGTTTACAAGCATAATTAGAAAGAGTTACCCCTAACTTGCATAACCCGATTTAAATG
>JAUMHP010000037.1:125651-136084 GCA_032361065.1 Enteromius trimaculatus | reverse complement strand
ATGCTTGGAAAAATAAGCCCAGTAATGTTGTGTTGAGCTCTCGATGTCTGGACCACAGTAAATCCAGGTAAGACATGGAACAATAATTAACATTGGCTAATACTTTACAAAGAGTCAATATCACATTTTAAATAACTAAAAAAGGTTTTGAATACCCGGTGTATTGTTTCACATATTAACAGGCCATTTAAGTATGCAGGAGAGAAGAAGATTTGTAATAAATTCATAGTACAAATGTACTGATTTCCTCTTTCTCTTATCAAAATGATGATATCACTCACTACCCCTAAAACTTACTGTCCTTATCGTAAAACTCAGTATTTCATAAATTAAAATATATATATTAAACTTAAATACAAGCTAAATGATCACTACAAATGGTCACTACAGTCCTGTCCATTACAAAATCTACAATTTAACAGACTGCAACTTGTTTGTTTAAAGTAAAGTAATATCGAAGTTAGTACTAAATTTGCCAATGTTTATAAAATAATGCCACATGTGGCATTGTTGATTCATTTTGAGGGAAAAAGAAAAACTTTAAGAAATGTTTTGAGTTTTATATGTTTACAGATTAAATATTTTAATGTTAAATTCAATATTTTAATGTTTTCATCTGAAGGGCAGTATTTGCTTCCTTAAATTTATAAGTGCATTTTGCCATAGCCTTATGAAATATTCTTACACAGCTTCAGTTAGGAGGCACTACAAATCCAATGAAATCAATATCAACAATCCATCTTTGCGTTGCAGAGTGGCATTGAGATGCATTTACACAGACTGTTTAATGCAGCTTTAACCCCCCCTGCTGGTCTGCTTCCACCATGACTCATCCTCCTCGCTCTGAGTGGGTCTCGAACCCAGGTCTCCGGCATGGGAGGCAGGCTCTACCAAGGAGGCTAAAGGGCCATGACCTCTAAGCCTCTCCGTTACACAGCTCACTGGTTGCATGAATGCATTTACAGTTGTATAAAGAGATTGACAAGAGTTTTGTTTTAAATAAAAAAGAGACATAAAAATAGAGATAAGAAATTATGGGCATAGAATGTGCATAGCAAGGGACTGAGTCATGAATGAATTATTCACTCAAAAAACACTACTGTGACTAATTCTTCTTCCAGGTGACAGGAGGTGTTTCCATTACCAGACTGAAATTAAGAAGAGAAAAAACTTGTATTTCAAATTCATTTCTCTCAACTGTGCAGCATCTCAGTTGTTTCTCACTGGAAGCTGTTTAATGGTGCACAGAGACAATGAGCTATCAAAATACACTCCAAATCCAGCATAGAGGTGTTCAGTGAATGTGGTTTTGAATGTGTGTAAGTGTGTAAGTGTGTTTGTGTCAGAGACACTGTAGAAGGACAGAACACCAGCTGGCCAGTTCAGATACACTCCTACTCTGTTACAGCTTGAAGGGGTAGATATGACTGTGCTCTTCTTATTGTGTCTGGCAGTGAAGCTGTTAGAAACACAATGCAGACTCCAGGATTTTTCATTGAATCCAAACTGACAGTCGTCACTGTTTTCTTTCCTGCTGATTCCTTTATATGTCACTGATATATAAGCCCTAAACCCACTCCATTCAGCTTCCCAGTAACAGCGTCCAGACAGACTCTCTCTACACAGAACCTGATGATGCTCATCAAATCTCTCTGGGTGATCAGGATATGGCTGCTTCTCTGACATATTTGTCACCTTCCTGTTGCTCTCAGACAAAATGAGACAAGTGTGTGCTGTGTTTAAGTCCAGTTTGAGGTCACGTGTATCTACAGAACAAGAGAGATTCACTGTAAAACATTATTAACAGGGGTCAGTGCATCTGTAGTGGTCCAAATATTGTAGTTGGTTGCTTGACCATATTTTAATTTTCCTAATTTTTTGAGTGTTCACTGTTGGTATTTCAAAACCACAATTTATTATGATTATTTTTTATTTACTTTGTTTAACTATAACAATGTCTTTGGGTCATGGCCCAAAATAAATGTTTTTTATACTGTATGTTTAACATTATATATTGTTATGTACATATATGTATGTTGGGTTTTGATGGCTCTTTGAAACATAAAATTATCTCAACACGTTCCCCTGGTTTAACAGACAAGGCTTAAGTCTACTCCTAGACTAAGATGTAAACCTGAGTTGTTTCAAATGAAAGAAACTCACACTGACTGATTTTAAACATAGTTTTCTAAAACTGGTTTCGGGAGAAGGGGGGCGAAGGCTCTCCCCTATTAACAATCTCCGCCTTCCCATTTCCCAATTATTCTATCATCCTATCAGATCCCTAAACTCGCCCTATAAAATATCCCTTCCTCATCTCAATCTTTGTATCCCTCCTCCTCCCCTTCTCCTCCCTTATCTTAGAGGGAGGGGGGCTCTCAGGGTTAGGAATCGGCTGCCCGCCTCTTCCCTCTCCCGAGCCCTTAGGGTTATTCACCTCTGTATTCCCTCTAACCCTGAGTTTCTCCTCCTTTAGCAGCACGCCAAACCTGCTTCACTTAAATCAAGTCGACAAGCCTGAACTCGTGAAAACATGTCAGTGCCTTTGTTTTTTCTTAAGATGCACACCAGTAATGTTTTCTCTCTCTCTCTCAGACATGCTTTTAAAATGTACTTTTAAATCTCCTATTGAACTATGGCCTTATTCTGGCTTAGGCTAAGCCCATGAAACTGGGCCTTTAAGTGCAACACAAGGGACATTATAAATATTTTTAATATATCAGCAAACAGCAAAAAAGTAAGAAGAAATGGTACAATTTTGGGGTGTTTGTTTGTTTGTTTTTAACAACATTTACATAAACTGTAGGCATGCTGCAATAAGTTAATGTAATTTAATTTCAATAACATTAATAATTTTACAATTTTAACTTTACAACCAACTTTACAATTTTTAGAGATGGTCTGACCCAACACAACAAACAGCTATTATGATTAATTTGTTTGTATGTGTGTTTGTGACTTACATTTCTGCGGTCCTGTTTTAATCCTGAACTCTCCTTCATGATCCACACTAAAAAACAAAAAATGTCAGATTTTATAAAAATCATTGGAAGCAGACAAAATTAAATTACCTTTTTTTAAAAAAAATGTGAAAGGTCTGGAGTGGGTTTATAAAGTTTGTAAGGTGCAAATTTATTTCTTTATGAAATTAATTCAAGGTAAAACAAAAGACACAGGAAATTTCGCAACACAAGTGCAATAAAGGAATAAACCCAAAATCTGGGAATAAGATCTCTTACTCTTAGATTAATCTTTGGGAATTTGATGTTTTGTATGGACTCTGTTTACAAGACTGTGATGATGCGTTTAACGGTCATCAGCATCGTAGAGCCTTAAATTTATTTCTTATTTGTTTTTTATTTTATGTTTTTTTTGTATTTTTTGAATGTCTTTGCATCAAATTACAAAAAAGATAGTTTATGCCAATGCAGCGTCTATGAGAGCAATGGTAAATTTGACATTGTTCTCTCTTTTGACTGCCGTTATCAGTCTTTCTCTTTTTTTTTTTCTTTTTATTAGAAAGTCATGAAAACACTATAGTGGAGTATGTCTTTTGCTATATAAGGGTTTGTTTATATGAATTTGACTCTGAATTGGCTTTCAAATTGATTATGTAATTGGCATGATACAACTTTACCTGATTGATAATAAATAGTTATATTTGGTTTATTCTGACCTCTTCTGAAATCTTTTCTTCTAGTAGATATTTGTAGTCTAACGTTTCCACAAAATCTGTGTCCAGATCAGATCATACTTAAGTACCGATAGCTGGCGGGGGTATAAGGATCTGTAACTGGATAATTTATTTATTTTATTTATTTAGGGTGCTTTTATTGAGTTTTTCTTGATGTATGCGTGCAGGGTGCAGCACAAATGCATTCAATTACAAAATGACCTCTGTGCGAGTTCAGATTGCTGGCAAGTTTTCATCAAGCTTATAGCTCCTTTTTCACAGCCTCTATCATTGAATAAGACTCTTAAGTCAAGAGCTGGTCTGCCTTATGCAGTATCATGAGGACAAAAATTAATTCTTCTAATTTACACTGTGTTCTCTGATCCTGTTTTTGCTTGATATTTACCACACACATGCATGTGCAAATACATGTGAAAAGATGATTGTTAATGTTAAACACACATGAGTTTGTCCAGTCTGTAGTGTGAATCAGAGAGCAGCTTGACTAATGATGATCCTGGGTGATTGTAGCTCAGATCCAGCTCTCTCAGATGTGAGGGGTTTGAACTCAGAGCTGAAGCCAGAAAACAACAGCCTTCCTCTGTCACCATACAGCCAGATAATCTACAAACACACACACACACAGTTACAGTCAAGTTTATATTTAATTTCACAACCAAGTAAACCTTTTTATCTTACCCCAGTATGTTTAGTTTACAGTAGGGATTTTTCAGTCCATCAGAGAGCAGCTTCACTCCTGAATCCTGCAGGTCGTTGTGACTCAGGTCCAGCTCTCTCAGTGAGGAGTTTGATGATTGTAGACATGAAGACAAATTTTCACAGCACTGATCAGTGAGATTACAGCCTGTGAGTCTATTACAAAGGATGAAATATTGTTTAATAAATGGAGATGGTGTGTTACTTTTTTATGAACATGATTTGGGCACATGATTCTGTCATATGTTCTTAATATTCTTTTTTCCCTAAATCGGGTTAGACAAAAGTGTCTTTAAAATATACTCATGAAAATGTATTAAAGCAATTTAGCAAATGTGTGTTATGGAATTTATCATCATGTCTGTAAATATAGGATTGTCCAATTCTTACTACTTTGATATTTTAATCAGGATTTTAATTATTTTCAAATCCCCACATTCAAAAAAAGTTCTTATAATGGCAAGCATGACAAATCCAAACGCAAAGATAGAATGAAAACAGCCAATAAGTACCAAAGCAGATGGTATATTTGATTTCATAACACATAAGTGAACCTTTATTTGTTTTTCTAACCTCATTATGTTAAGTTGACATTTTGAACTCTTCAGTCCATCAGAGAGCAACTTCACTCCTGAATCCTTCAGGTCACTGTTACTCAGGTCCAGCTCTCTCAGCGAGGAGTTTGATGATTGTAGAAATGAAGCCAAACTTTCACAGCACTGATCAGTGAGATTACAGCCTGTGAGTCTGCATAACACAAAATAAAGTTGATCAAACTGACAAGCATCTCAAATATGTTTTTGTTTACCTCTTAAATATATTTCTGCAATGTATGATATGGCGTTGTCAAAAGTACTAGTTATTGCTAAAGTAAAAAAAAAAAAGACAATTTCTTGCTAAGATTTGAATGTTGTCGAGCCACTAAGCAAGTTCATATCTTTGACAAGATATAGATACCAGCCAGCCCAAGCCCTATATGAAAACCTTTATTAGTGAGCTGATTGCGGGCAGGTGTGTACGCATTTAAAATTCTGAAGAGTGATCAGAAGGAGTAGGGTGATAAAGGCAAGAAATTTTTTGAATTACAATGTTACCTAAAAATGTTGCACATCAACCAATACTCACAGAGCTTTTCTGCAGTTTATCACAGCTGGTATCAGTCTCCTTCTACCCTCATCTGGTGTGATGTATTTCTTCAGATCAAATTCATCCAGCACCTCCTCTGATATTTGAAGCATGTAGGCGATTGTTGAGCAGTGAGACAGAGAGAGTTGATCCTCTGAGTGATTCTCTGAGATCACAAACTCCTGAATCTCTCTGTACAAAGTCTGATCCTTCATTTCCAGCAGACAGAGGAACAAATTGATGCATTTGTCAGCTGAGAGACCTTCATCAGCCTTGAGTTTGTCTTTAATGCACTGTGTGATTGCCATGATGGCATCTGAGCTGTTCTCTGTGTGTGTCAGTAGATCTTGTAAAAGTCTCTGATTGGACTCCAGTGACACGCCCAGCAGGAACCGCAGGAACAGATCCAGATGTCCATTTTCACTCTGTAAGGATTTATCAACTGCTAATTTTAATAGCTCGTACAGAGAGACTGTCCACCAGCTCCACTGATAGCTTGAATTTTGAAACAGCTTCAGTGATTTTATGTTCTTCGATACATAAGAAAAAAACACATAGAAAGCAGCAAGAAACTCCTGAAAGCTCAGATGAATGAAGCTGTAAACTTTCCTCTGATGAATCACAGGTTCCTCCCTAAAGATTTCGGTGCAAATCCCAGAATACACGGAGGCATCAGTGACATCTATGCCGCTCTCAATCAGGTCCTCCTCATAGAACATCACATTGCCCTTCATCAGCTGATTGAAAGCCACTTCAGCAAGCTTCACAATCACTTCTCTGTTGGACTGCAGGAGTTTCTCTCGATCTCTCTCTTCATACTTCTGGTTCCTCATGTTGATCTGAGTCAGCAGGAAGTGGATGTACATTTCAGTCAGAGTTTGAGGGATTTCTGCACTGTTGTCTTCTTCCAGGAGGGTCTGAAGCACAGTGGATGAGATCCAGCAGAAGATGGGGATGTGGCACATAATGTTTAGGCTTCTTGCTCTTCTGATGTGTGAGATGATTCTGCTGAATTGATGCTGGTCACTGATTCTCTTCCTGAAATATTCCTCCTTCTGAGGCTCAGTGAACCCCTGTATTTCTGTCACACGGTTAATATATTTGGAGGGGATCTGATTGGCTGCTGCTGGTCTGGAGGTGATCCAGATGAGAGCAGAGGGAAGCAGCTCTCCTTTCATGAGGTTTGTCATCAACACATCCACTGATGAAGTCTCAGTCACATCACACACTTTCTGATCATCTGAAAACATCAGTGTGATCCTGCTTTCATCCAGACCATCAAAGATGAACACTACTTTACACTCCTCATAAATCTTTGAGTCCAGATCTTGAAGTTCAGGATGAAAGTCCAGCAAAAGTCTGTGAAGACTGTACTGATGATCTTTAATCAAGTTCAGCTCTCGAAATGAAAACACAAACATAAAATCTATATCTTGATTGTCTTTTCCCTCAGCCCAGTCCAAAATGAACTTCTGCACAGAGACAGTTTTTCCGATTCCAGCGATGCCTTTAGTAAGAACAGTGTTGATTTGTCCATTCTCCTCAGGTGCTTGTTGATGTAATGTTTTAAAAATGTCATTGCAGTAGATTTGAGTGTTTTGTCTACTGGGTGTTTTCTCAATCTGTAAAACCTCGTGTTCTTTATTCACTCCTTGACTTTCTCCCTCTAAGATGTAGATTTGTGTGTAGATAGTGTTCAGGAGGGTTTGATTCTCTTCTAGTCTCATTCCTTCAAATAAGCTCTCATACTTGTTCTTCATGCTGGCTTTTTGCTGGTGTCTGACTCTCTGTCTGATGAGGGTCTTGCAGTCAGTGTCAGTGATGATCACAGGATCTTTCTTTACTCTAGAGAAAGAGAGAGCACTGTGAAAAAGCATTACATGAGAGAAAATAGTTAAAATTCTCCAGAACTCTGAGCTATAATTTGTTGTGACAGCACATTCATACAAAAGTGTCAGTTTAGACAGTGTAGCTAGGTGTCTAGAAACAACTGATTTTGGAAGTGGGCCTCACAAATGACAACTATTTTTGCTGTGCACCATTATTTTTATTTAATGAAGCTAGAGGGCTCTTTGCAGCCTTTTTCTTAAATCATATAATAATAATTAGTTTTCTCACATCACACATGTGTCAGAGATCATCGCTTTATTACTGAGACCAGGCGGATTTTCCATGGATCTGTTAGTCATCTGAGACACACAGCTGGGTTCTGGAGATGCTGCATTATGTGTGTGAACATCCTCCTCTCTCTTCTCACAGAAACTCATTTTACGGTCAGTGCTGTAAAATAGACATTAAAATATATGACAAACCAGTTAAGCACTTACACATTCTATTCCATTCTATTCTAATTTTTGTAATTCGATAAAAAACATGTGTATACTATGCTAGACTAACAGATAAGTTGCTTTTAATAAATGCATCTGCTAAATGATTAAATGCAAATGTGTGTGAATATGACTGAAATTAATTCTCTAGACAAAATAATTAAAATTCTGAATTCTTATGCCATAAACAATAGTTAACCTCTTTTACTTTTTTTTTTACTTTAACCCATGAGAACCCGGACCAATTTCTCCTTATTAGAAAATTTTGTGGCATATACAACAGACCAAGTGGACCACTTATAATATGTATCTGCAGTTGTTTTTAAAATACATACCTCCTTGTGAAAGATCTGTAATGATACATTCAACACTGGGCGTTTATGATAAATTTTTTATGTTACACACACACACACACACACACACACACACACATATATATATATAAAAGCTGACTGAATTTTACCAGAGACTATTTAAAAAGTAAGAAAATAGTCTCAGTAAAGAGACCAAAGCATCTGAAAATACATTACGGCATAATACCAACACATGAAAATGAATGTGTTTGTTCAAACTTACCTCTGCCTCAACAGTAAAGATCATCAAACACGAGCTTCATTCAGTTCATGAATCCATTCAGTGTGTAGACAGATGCATTAAATTAAACTTTTCTCAAACTGATTTCTGTTCTTTGTGTTCTTCCTTTGTCACAAAATGGAGTCTGTTGAGAGTTTCAATTTTGACCACTGGTCCAACTGGTTTATGTTTTTACCTGAAAAAGGAAGGGGATGGTGGCTATGTGTAAAACACCTGCACAGGTGAACAAATTTTCATGATTTCTTTAAATGTCTACATCTGAACCAAAAAAACAGAAATCATAGGCAAGATCAAATACCTATAATATAATAAGTGTCTATCACAGTGACTGAGCTTGTGTTTAAATAAAGTCAATACAACTACAATCGATTGGTCACAGGAGAAGAAATGAGTTAAATTGTTATTTTTGTTTTTATTGCACAAAAAAAATATTCTCATAGTTGATCCACTGATGTCACATGGATTGTTTTACCAGTGATTTTGCTACATTTCTGGATCTGAGATCATTTCAGTTGTGCTGCTGTTTATGGAGGGAGAGATGGCTCTCTGATTTCATCAAAAATATTTTAATTTGTGTTCTGAAGACGAACAAAGGTCTTATGGAGGCGAGTAATTAATGACAGAATTTTCATTTTTGGGTGAACTAACCCTATTAGCATTTTCTTCATTAAGATTTTGAAAGGGAGGAAAAGGTTAATATTAAAGGATCCGTATTAATATCAGCATTCGCAGCAGAGGGTGATCCTCTCAAAATGGCAGCGGTGCCCAAGCTTGCAATTGTTTCTTTAGTTTATAGTTGTCAAAGTATTTCTGAAGCTTGCTAAATAAATTTACACAACAGTTCGAAAAAACAAGTCATGCATGAACTGCCAGGAACATTCCCTGATAGCACACGTACATCTAGGAGACGTCTATTTGATGTCTACATTTACATCTGCAAGACGTATGATTTAGGTTGTTTGCTCATCTGCAATACATCTATTGGACGTCTCCTTTCAGACGTCTATTAGATGTCTTTAAGATGTTTATGGTTTAGAATGTATGTAAAACTGACATCTGAAAGACGTTTGTAGTCAGCAGATGCTTTCCAGATTAAAAGATCTTTAACAGACATCTTGCAGACATACGTGTACTATTTGGATACTGATATTATGTATCGAGTGTCACCTCCCAAAATGATTTTACTAAAGAACATTTACATCACACCACCGCTAGGGGTCGATGATCTCCTTGAATTAACGAGTCATGACCCATTATAAAGGTTTTCCTGAGTTTTGTTGTACTAACACAGTTCTGGAGGCGTCAGCAGCGTGAGGAGTTTGGAGTGACTCGAAAAATTGATTCAAAGCTATTCCAATAGGTGGTGCGAACTTTGTCTTACCAAGTCATTCAGCTGATAAGCAGCTTACCATAATATCATGCAAATAACCTAAATTCTGAAAGTTAAACTATACATACTTTAATATAAGCTGCAGGTGGCTCTAGAAACTTGGTCAGTCAATCAATACACTAGAAAAAAAACAACAAAAAAAAACTTTTTGGGACAATCTCACATTGAATCTTGTTATAAATGAGGGTTTAATTATTGCCATTTATACTAATTTATATGCACAAATGTATTTGTGTGAGGGAAAATACCCCCCTTTTTACACAAGTAAAAAAACGTTTATTTTCCACAACACATCTGTATTTAAAATGTATTAAGCTTTTTAATAACTTCTCAGAAAAAGAATAAGGAGTAAAATATGCATAATTCATGAAACAGGAAAATGTATTTCATTCACAGCATATCA
The DNA here is from genome assembly GCA_032361065.1 of Enteromius trimaculatus. Taxonomy (NCBI): domain Eukaryota; kingdom Metazoa; phylum Chordata; class Actinopteri; order Cypriniformes; family Cyprinidae; genus Enteromius; species Enteromius trimaculatus. The sequence goes on along the minus strand of JAUMHP010000037.1, from coordinate 125,855 downwards.
GATTTAACTTTTCCTCAGTGTTCAAAGTTCTTAATAAAAACTGCAAAGTAGAATTTATGATTATAAATCCTGGCAGCTGTACACAATAAAATGTTTCCTGCATAATTTTGCATTTAAAACAACCTTTAAAGTCATTATAGCTCACAGACGAAGTGTCTGACTGAAGAATCACCCATATAACATATATTGTCTCAAAATGATTCA